>JARQWZ010002457.1:0-72500 GCA_033150135.1 Gobio occitaniae | reverse complement strand
ATATATATATATATATATATATATATATATATATATATATATATATATATATATATATATATATATATATATATATATATATATATATATACATACATGCATGCATACATACATGCATGCATACATACATGCATACATACATGCATACATACATGCATGCATACATACATACATGCATACATACATACATACATACATACATACATACATACATACATACATACATGCATACATACATACATACATACATACATACATGCATCCATGCATCCATCCATACAAACATATATACATACATGCATACATAAATGCATACATGCTTGCATACATACATACATACATACATGCATCCATGCATCCATCAATACAAACATACATACATCCATGCATCCATCCATACATACATGCAAAGATACATACATGCATATATGCAAACATACATACATGCATGCATGCATGCATACATACATACATACATACATACATACATACATACATACATACATACATACATACATACATGCAAACATACATACATACATACATGCATGTATATGTCTGTCCGTCCGTCCATACATCCATGCATCCATACATGCTTACATACATACACACACACACACACACACACACGCATACATGCATACATCCATACATCCCTCCGTCCGTCCGTCCATCCATCCATACATCCTTCCATCCTTCCATCCATACATACATACATACATACATACATACATGCATACATCCATACATCCATCCGTCCGTCCATCCGTCCATCCGTCCGTCCATCCATACATACATACAAACACACACACACATACATACATTTGAATGGGGATGATTCCTCTGGGTAATCTCACCAATTTGTTTTTAAAATTGTGCAAAATGCTTTTGTGAAACGTTTTTTTTAAGCATTACGAACACATAAAGAATGTGACACTGGTGTCATGGTCAGCCTGTTTCTCCTCACAGATCAACAAATATTACATTTACACAGGTTTCAAGTTCATATTGCTTTGGTTATTTCATCAGTATGGAGCCTGACACTGTGACAGCCATATTGAGAGCTGGTTATCCTGTGATATTGAATGTCCTTCCCATTTTGTTCACATTGACCCTGAATTACTTCTTACCAGTCACTGAAATGATTGCACTGTTCCACCAAACAGCAACAACATTACCAAAAAAAGAGAAAAAGAAGAAGGGGGAAAAAACTATTCAGAATTTGTGCAATAAGATTGGAAAAACTGTGTTCTCCATTATTAAATGTGGTTTTGCAGTTTTACCACCTTTCATTTCTTTTAAAGGTGCTGTATGTAAGTTTTTGACTGTACTAAAGCATAAAAATACCATAGTATGTTTGCAGATATTTAGGAAACATGCTCACATACTCATCTCTCTGAATAACAACGCTGAATAATATCGCGTAGCCAGAGCTTCAGACTGACGGCAGAAGGTCTGGATTCCATCTCAGCTTTCATTGGTCAAGGACCACCCAAGAGGACTGACATGTAACGCAACCAATCACAGTTTGTTTTGTTCACGTCATGTTTAGGGTGTGAAAATGTAAAGTCGATGTCCCTGGGATAACAGACCGGCGTGCATCTATACATTATTCATTCATAAATGTTGGGCACGTTTACTGCTACAATGGAGCCGCGAACTTCACATCCAGCGTTTAGTTGATCCTGCACGCTAAAAAATGCTGGGTTAAAAACAACCCAAGTTGGGTTGAAAATGGACTAACCCAGCAATTGGGTTGTTTTAACCCAGTGGTTGAGTTGTTTTAATCCAGTGGTTGGGTTGTTTTAACTCAGCAATTGGGTTGTTTTAACCCAGTGGTTGAGTTGTTTTAATCCAGCGGTTGGGTTGTTTTAACTCAGCATTTGGGCTGTTTTAACCCAGTCAATGGGTTGTTTTAACCCAGCAATTGGGTTGTTTTAACCCAGTGAATGGGTCGTTTTAACCCAGCGGTTGGGTTATTTTAATCCAGTGAATGGGCTGTTTTAACCCAGCAATTGGGCTGTTTTAACCCAGCAATTGGGCTGTTTTAACCCAGTGAATGGGTCGTTTTAACCCAGCGGTTGGGTTGTTTTAATCCAGTGATTGAGTTGTTTTAACCCAGTGAATCGGTTGTTTTAACCCAGTGGTTGGGTTGTTTTAATCCAGTGAATGGTTCATTTTAACCCAGTGGTTGGGTTGTTTTAATCCAGTGAATGGGTCGTTTTAACCCAGCAATTGGGTCGTTTTAACCCAGTGAATGGGTCGTGTTAACCCAGCGGTTGGGTTGTTTTAATCCAGTGATTGAGTTGTTTTAACCCAGTGAATCGGTTGTTTTAACCCAGCGGTTGGGTTGTTTTAATCCAGTGAATGGTTCATTTTAACCCAGTGGTTGGGTTGTTTTAATCCAGTGAATGGGTCGTTTTAACCCAGCGGTTGGGTTGTTTTAACCCAGCAATTGGGTGGTTTTAACCCAGTCAATGGGTTGTTTTAACCCAGCAATTGGGTCGTTTTAACCCAGTGAATGGGTCGTTTTAACCCAGTGGTTGGGTTGTTTTAATCCAGTGATTGGGTTGTTTTAACTCAGTGGTTGGGTTGTTTTAATCCAGTGAATGGGTTGTTTCAACCCAGCAATTGGGTTGTTTTGACCCAGCGGTTGGCTTGTTTTAACCCAGGAATTGGGTTGTTTTAACACAGTGAATGGGTTGTTTTAACCCAGCGGTTGTGTTGTTTTAATCCAGTGAATGGCTTGTTTTAACCCATCAATTGGGTTGTTTTAATCCAATGAATGGGTTTTTTTAACCCAGTAATTGGGTTGTTTTAATCCAGTGAATTGGTTGTTTTAACCCGGCAATTGGGTTGTTTTAACCCAGTGAATGGGTCGTTTTTCAACCCAGCCGTTGGGTTAAATGTTTGCTTAAAACAACCCAATTGCTGGGTTGGTTCATTTTCAACCCAACTTGGGTTGTTTTTAACCCAACATTTTTTAGAGTGTGTTAGCGCTCATTGTCACTGTTGTAAACATGACGGCGTTCTTCTGTCACGAGGGGCTTTGGCGGTATGACATTTGTTTCCAAGCAACACACGTCTCACGGACATCCTGTAAAATTCAACCAATCATATGACGACTTTGAATCTCCTGAAGTGTTTCCAGTGTGCCATATGCATCAGACGTTCAGCCAGTGGACCGTGGGCAGGACGTCTGAGGCGGAGACTAGAGGAGGAGGGGGCGGGGCAAACTATATTTAGAAGTTGGACTGCAGTACCCATTTCAACCACTAGCTGTTATCCTTACATACAGCACCTTTAAACCAGCAGAAGTATAAACTCTCAGGGCCCTATTTTACTGATCTGAGCGCATGGTCTGAAGCTCATGGTGCTGGTGCTCTTAGGGCGTGTCCGAATCCACTTTTGCTAGTTTAACGATGGGAAAAATGGTCGGTGTGCCATTAAATTTTATTTAAAATACACAGTTTAAATACACGTGTGTATTGCCACGATTGGTTAAATAAGTAGCCGATTCATCATTACTGTAAATAGGTGATTCTGATACATGCAATGACTATCCATTATGACATGTAGGCATTTTTAACTTTATAAACACAATAATAATCTTTTAAATTGTAATCATTGTATTGTATAACAATGAAACTATTGAAAAGTATAAATGAAAATTTCATCTCCTGAATTATTGTACATTTCCACATTACAAACAGCTTGACAATACACATTAGGTAAAACACAATAGATATTATGTTTTTATTTCATTGTGATACTTCATATGAACAAATGATTTGCCTCTGTAGAATTATTGCAGCAGCTTTACTTTTCATAATTCTGAATTATTAATCAATATTTTAGCATGTGGACAGAATCGGCTCTCTCAAGGTCGATTTTGAATGTCTAGCAGAGCCTGACTATATCTATTAATGTTATATCCGTGGAATTTCAGTTTAAATTACAAAATGTATTATTTGAAAATATATTTTCAACTCATCATTATAAAACTCACTCAATATCTTTATGAACCGCTATTTTTCTATCCACCCTTGGGAGTACTTTGGTGGAGATAAAGAGGAGGTGTGTTTGTCTACTTAACTTTTAATGGGTTTGAATTTGTACTCCTCACACAGAAACATTTACAACATGACATCGTTTTGAGATAACGATGAGATTGGGAGACCATTGAGGAAGGCAAGCTAAAGGCCTCCAACCATTGAAACCGGCATGCGCAGATGTTATTGTATCAAATTGCCATTCATATGCCATCATAGTGTGTGATAGACTCAAACTGTTTGCTTGAGATCTCTGTTTGTTTAAGAATCCTGATCCGCCCGGCATAGCAACATTAGCTGATCCAATGGCACAAGTTTGGGATGGGGATATTTCTTCTCCAACCAATGGCGGATAGGTGGAGTGTTTATTTCCGTGTCCCCTATGCAAATTTGAAAGGGGACATATCATGAAAATCTGACTTTTTCCATGTTTAAAGTGATAGTTCACCCAAAAACGAAATGTTTATGTGTATCTGTTTACCCCAGGGCATCCAAGATGTAGGTGTGTTTGTTTCTTCAGTAGAACACAAATGAAGATTTTTAACAGTGTGATAGTCATGATGTCAATGGGGATATTTTAGAGAACAATGAGAGTAAAAACACACAGACATCCGAATCCTTATTAAACCCTGAGCTCGTGGCGACACATTGATGTCTTAAGACCCAACAATATTTATGTTATTTTTTTACCTCATATCAGACGAATGTCATCTAGTTTTCCCAGCGGCATAACTTCTGGTGAATAAGGTCAAAATACTGACGAGATCAAAGATATATAAACGTAGATGCCTCATTCGACCGATCCGCGCAGGCACTAATGAGGGATCTATGTATATATTTATGATTGTGCCGGTATTTTGACCTTATTCTCTGGAAGTGATGACGCTGGGACGGCTGATGCAGAGCCATAGAAAAAAATGAAATACATTTTTAAATATGGATATTTTTCCTACACAAACGCAACGATACACTTCAGAAGGCCTTTATTAACACCCCAGAGCCGCGTGGAGCAGTTATATGATGGACAGATGCACTTTTTATGGACTTCAAAAACAGAGCAACTATTACTGCCATTATAATGCTTGGTTTAGCCAGAACATTTTTAATATAATTCAGATTTTATTCGTATTAAAGAAGAATGTCATATACACCTCGGATGACTTGAGGGAGAGTAAATCATGGGCTAATTTTCATTTTTGGGTGAACTAACCCTTTAAGTGCTATAATCAGGTCCCCGGTGCATCTACCAACACAGAAAATGTGAAAAAGGACAAGCCAGTTACTTTGTTTTGGTAAGCCTTTTTCTGCAGGCATGTGAGAAAACGAGTCGCCCAGATTTCTCTCCCCTTCTGACATAGGAAGGGGATCTATTATACAACCCCAAATCAGAAAAAGTTGGGACAGTGTGGAAAACGCAAATAAATAAAAACAGAAGTGATTTCTAAATTTACTTAGACTTGTTTTTCATTGCAGACAATATGAACACAAAATATTTCATGTTTTGTCTGGTCAACTTCATGTCACTTGTAAATATGCATCCTTTCCTGTCATTCAGACCTGCAACACATTTCAAAAAAAGTTGGGACAGGAGCAATTTAGGGCTAGTAATGAGGTAAAATGGTTAAATAATGATGTGATTTGAAACAGGTGATGTCAACAGGTGATTGTAATTATGATTTGGTACAAAAGCAGCATCCAAGAAAGGTCTAATCCTTTAGGAGCAAAGATGGGCCGAGGATCGCCAGTTTGCCAACAAATACGTGAGAAAATTATTGAAATGTTTAAAAACAATGTTCCTCAGAGAAAGATAGGAAGAGATTTGGATATTTCACATTCAACAGTGCATAACATAATTCAAAGATTCAAGGAATTTGGAGGAATTTCAGTGCGTAAAGGACAAGGGCGCAAGCCTAAGCTGAACAACTGTGATCTCCGATCCCTCAGGCGGCACTGCATCAAGAATCGTCATCATCTAGAAGCGATATCACCACATGGGCTCAGGACTACTTTGGCAAACCTTTGTCAAGTACCACAATACGTAGTTACATCCACAAATGCCAGTTAAAACTGTACTGTGCCAAAAGGAAGCCCTATTTTAACAGTGTCCGGAAGCGCCGTCGACTTCTCTGGGCTCGGAGGCGTCTGGGATGGACCATCACACAGTGGAAACGTGTACTGTGGTCAGATGAAGCAGTATTTCAGGTATTTTTTGGGAGGAATTGACGCCGTATGCTCCGGACCAAAGAAGAAAAGGATCATCCAGACTGTTACCAGCAACAAGTCCAAAAGCCAGGGTCTGTCATGGGATGGGGTTGTGTCAGTGCCCTTGGCAAAGGTAACTTGCACTTCTGTGAAGCCACCATTAATGCTGAAAAGTACATCGAGATTTTGGAGCATAATATGCTGCCTTCAAGAAGACATCTTTTCCAGGGACGTCCATGCATATTTCAACAAGACAATGCAAAACCACATTCTGCACACATTACAAAGTCCTGGCTGCGGAGGAAGAGGGTTCGGGTACTTGATTGGCCTGCCTCAGTCCCGACCTGTCTCCAATAGAGAATGTGTGGCACATTTTGAAGCGCAAAATGCGACAACGAAGACCCCGTACTGTTGCCCATCTTAAGACTAGTTTGCAGGAAGAATGGGACAAAATTACACCTGAAACACTTCATCACTTGGTGTCTTCAGTCCCTAAACGTCTTTTAAGTGTTGTGAAAAGGAATGGCAACATTACAAAGTGGTAAATGCTTTACTGTCCCAACTTTTTTTGAAATGTGTTGCAGGTCTGAATGACAGGAAAGGATGCATATTTACAAATGACATGAAGTTGACCAGACAAAACATGAAATATTTTGTGTTCATATTGTCTGCAATGAAATACAAGTCAAAGTAAATTTAGAAATCACTTTTTTCCATACTGTCCCAACTTTTTCTGATTTGGGGTTGTAATATTAAGGGGTGTTTCCACCCACGACGCTGATGGACTGTTCTATATTAGGATTGTTTCTGCCCTCAGTCAGTTGAACACTGTCTGCCATTTTTGTCAACAACAGTGTCTTGGCATTACCTTAACGAGGGACCATTCAAGGCAGGTTTTGCTAAAAAGTTAAAGCTCAAGGATGGATCAGTACCAACTATTCGTGATCCAGCTTACAGTCTCCGGAGCGATACTGGCAATGAAAGGAAGAGTGCGCACTTTATAATCGTTTCTCTGAGTTGTTTTACGGATATAAAGTTTACCAGTTCGAGCACCCCTGAAAAGGCATAAGCTCTGTATATATTTGTTTACTGTTAGTTGTAAAGACTGTTTTTGTGTGGTTTGCTGTGTATGCTGATGATAATGCGAGAGAGAGAGAGTGTTTATGGATTAGTCTTCTTGTACTGTGTTTTATTCAGCTATTACAGTGATTTTCTGGAGTGAAAACAGACGCTTCATCTTTTGTGTGATGAACAATAAACTTCATAAAACTCATCAGTCAAGTTTAGGCCATCTTTCAGACAGGGTCCGCTACAACAGGCTTGTACTAATAGTGGATAAAAGCAAGATACAACATAAGTTAAAACCGTAATTAAACTAAACTATACTGCTCTCCATGTAGCAGATATTCTCTGGCTCTGTAGGCATTATGGTCCTACTCCGGTTAAAACTGACATGTTCTGTTGTTGTTGTTGCATGTAAGAGTGGACTCCTCCAGGGGTTCAGGCTGGAGGGTTACCGAACAACTAAAGAAACATTATCAGAAAGATGGAAGTAAACTGTACATTTCTTGTCTATTTCCACCCACTGCAACTTATACCAACAACGAAGATAAGTGCAGTTACAATAGTAAAATATGTGGGAGAGCGTTGCTATAATGTGACTATATTGTATTGTATCCCCAAGTTGTAAGTCGCTTTGGATAAAAGCGTCTGCTAAATGCATAAATGTAAATGTAAATGTAAATGTATTGCAATAGGGAGCACTTCAGAGTCAATACCAAATCAAAACTAGTTAGCACAGTATTTGTAATAGAAAGGATTTAATGACAAAATCTGGTTATGGTTACACTTAAAATAGTTTTAAAATGGATCTATGAGATGATAAACTTATACCATTAATCGTACACAACATGAATAAAATGTTACCTGAGGGATAGAGAGAGAGAGAGGGAAAAAGAGAGAGAGTGGGGAAGAGAGAGAGAGAGCAAGGAAGAGAAGCGCCAAAAACCTCAAGGGCCAGAGAATAAGAGAGAAAGAGCCACAGTTACAACTTATTTTTATCTCTCCTTGACCATGTGACCAAACTCAAACATCACACATTCAAACTGACCAATCAGACCAAACTTCTTCTGTAAAGGTGTGGCACCCATTTGGCATACAGGCCTTTCTATTGTCTTCCAGATGGCCCTTCTAATAAGGGATGTGGGTTGACAACAGTAAAGCAAATTTCTTTGTTCGTTATTTTCAATTCCTTCATGCACAAGCTATTGAAGCTCCGCCCTCTTCTTGAAAGGGGGAGGTTCCAGCTCATTTGCATTTAAAGGGACATACGCAAAAACTGTGTTTTTGCTCACCCCAAAAAAGACTAATTTAAAGGTGCTGTATGTAAGAATGACTGCTAGTTGTTGCAATGGGTACTGCAGTCCAAATTCAAAATATAGTTTGCCCCGTCCCCTCCTCCTCAGACTCGATGCACAGACCAAAACAAAAACAGACATTACGACACGGAACGCACATTTCAGAGTAGAATAACTGCGTGTAGCGTTGTTTTACGAAAATATGTTTCCTAAATATCTGCAAACATATGATATTTGTATGCTTTAGTACAGTCAAAAACTTACATACAGCACCTTTAAAAGGCTAGAAAACATGTGGGGTATTTTGAGCTACAACTTCACATTCATCAGAGGCATTAGAGACTTATTTTACATCTTGTAAAAAGGGGCATATGTCCACTTTAAAGCAACTGTTAAACGCTTAAATCACTCCTTTTTTATATAAAATTAAGAACTTATTTTAGAACTTATAAAATCTTAATATGACTGGTGTTCCACAAAGGCAAAAATCGAATTTGAAGATTTCACAAGTCCTTATGAAGGTCTTAAAGTCCATTAGTTTGATTAGTTGGGAATGACAGACATTTTAAGTCTGGAATTTACAATAAATGTCCCTCATAAGTGTCACATAAACTTTATTGAGCATCACCTGGTTCTGGCAGGTCTTGGAGGAGTTTTGCTTTGATGAAATCAGTGAGAGGGAGCTTTGACAGACTGTAGTACAGTAGGATCCAGGTGAGGTGGGTTGCAGGATCAAAGGACAAACGGTATCACCACCGACTGTGAGCACAACTTGCTCTCAAAACCAATACCTGATCTGAAATACAACATATGGGTAAAAATAACACCATATGCTACTTCCTCTCGACACTTCTAATCAACTTGAAAGCCCAAGATGATGATGTGTTTCGAACATTATTGTTTTTGCAGATGGCAGAACATTTTGATCATAATGCAGCCTATCTTTGTTCATTTAATTATTTTTATATTGATCTTGTATTTCAGTTGTTTCATTCTTTTTCTAAACCCAAAATAATAACTCACTGGATCAATGCCCCTCACATTTCAAAAGCCTTTACTTTCTACATTATCAGAGATGCAGCTCTGTTATAAAGAAGCCCATCTGCGATTTGTGCATCCAAGTTCCTCAGTGAATAAAAGAAGACATTGCCTGAGGAGGGGAGCGAGCATTTGACATACACTTTTTCATCTTCTCCATACCCATTTAAGGATCATGATCTCATGGACTGGAACCTATCAACTGAGCTGCACGCTGGAAGGAAAAGAATGACCTGAGCAGAAGGCAGTTAAGATGAGCCTTTGGTCAAGTGCCCCAAAGCCTCTATAAATCCCCCAGAGAGGCGGACAGCCCAGACTGGACTGATTCCCATTCATCTCAATGGCAGTTGCTCAGCTGGTGCAAGAGCACCCCACAAATATGTGATTAGACATCTTTGCTTCACTACAGGGCATGAGAAGATTTGTCAAACTCTAGAGATACCAATATATATATCTTACTCTGTTCTGTAAGAAAGGAAACGTTTTTTTTTCTGTGTACAAATTACAATGTTATCAAAACGATCCCCGTTCACACTGATCCGCGAAAATGACTAATAACGCTGTATTATGCATGCCAGACAGGTAGTTGGCGATGTCACTTTATAAAGAAAGACTACATGCCTGCACACACACGTTTTCCTTTACTGCAGTGCACTCGAGACGAATGCACATGCCTATAGACATGTTAAAGGATGTTAATCTTGATAATACTGTAGATTTGTCAAAAGCATCGACTTCGATGCCAAATTGGTACTAAAATGTAAAAAATGTGACAATACCAGCATTTCCCTCAAGCATTTTGAGCGCTGTTGAACAGATTCTTAAACACATCTGATTGGCCCTTGTGTTCGCACACTTAACATATATGTCTGCAATTGGCTACAATGATCAACACACTTCACCGAGCTTACACAGATACACGGGAGCATTTAAAGGGAGGTCTATCAGTGGATCCCCAATATATCCACTGATAGACACTTGCTTTCAAACTCTCCTGTGTGTATCTAAGCGCTCAGTGAAGAACGTCATTGAAGCCCTCTGTGAAGAGCATTGATCATTGTGGCCAATCACAGACATATATGTTGAGCATGTGAACAAAATGGCCAATCAGAGACGTATATGTTGAGCGTGTGAACACAAAGGCCCATCAGAGACATATATGTTGAGTGTGTGAACACAATGGCCAATCAGAGACGTATATGTTGAGTGTGTGAACACAAAGGCCCATCAGAGACATATATGTTGAGTGTGTGAGCACAATGGCCAATCAGAGACATATATGTTGAGTGTGTGAACACAAAGGCCCATCAGAGACATATATGTTGAGTGTGTGAGCACAATGGCCAATCAGAGACATATGTTGAGTGTGTGAACACAATGGCCAATCAGAGACATATATGTTGAGTGTGTGAACACAATAGCCAATCACAGACATATATGTTGAGTGTGTGAACACAAAGGCCCATCAGAGACATATATGTTGAGTGTGTGAACACAAAGGCCAATCAGAGACATATATGTTGAGTGTGTGAGCACAATGGCCAATCAGAGATGTATATGTTGTGTGTGTGAACACAATGGCCAATCACAGACATATATGTTGAGTGTGTGAACACAATAGCCAATCACAGACATATATGTTGAGTGTGTGAACACAAAGGCCCATCAGAGACATATATGTTGAGTGTGTGAGCACAATGGCCAATCAGAGACATATGTTGAGTGTGTGAACACAATGGCCAATCAGAGACGTATATGTTGAGTGTGTGAACACAATGGCCAATCAGAGACATATATGTTGAGTGCATGAACACAATGGCCAATCAGAGACATATATGTTGAGTGTGTGAACAGAATGGCCAATCAGAGATGTATTTGTTGAGCGTGTGAACACAATGGCCAATCAGAGACATATATGTTGAGCGTGTGAACACAATGGCCAATCAGAGATGTATATGTTGAGCGTGTGAACACAATGGCCAATCAGAGACATATATATTGAGCGTGTGAACACAATGGCCAATCAGAGACATATATGTTGAGCACGTGAACACAAAGGCCAATCAGAGACATATATGTTGAGCACGTGAACACAATGGCCAATCAGAGATATATATGTTGAGCACGTGAACACAATGGCCAATCAGAGATGTATATGTTGAGCGTGTGAACACAATGGCCAATCAGAGATATATATGTTGAGCACGTGAACACAATGGCCAATCAGAGACATATATGTTAAGTGTGTGAACAAAATGGCCAATAAGAGACATATATGTTAAGTGTGTGAGCACAATTGCTAATCAGAGACATATATGTTAAGTGTGTGAGCACAATGGCCAATCAGAGACATATATGTTAAGTGTGTGAGCACAATGGCCAATCAGAGACATATATGTTAAGTGTGTGAGCACAATTGCCAATCAGAGACATATATGTTAAGTGTGTGAGCACAATGGCCAATCAGAGACATATATGTTAAGTGTGTGAGCACAATGGCCAATCAGAGACATATATGTTGAGCGTGTGAACAAAATGGCCAATCAGAGACATATATGTTAATTGTGTGAGCACAATGGCCAATCAGAGACATATATGTTGAGCGTGTGAACACAATGGCCAATCAGAGATATATATGTTGAGCACGTGAACACAATGGCCAATCAGAGACATATATGTTGAGCACGTGAACACAATGGCCAATCAGAGACATATATGTTGAGCACGTGAACACAATGGCCAATCAGAGACTTATATGTTGAGCACGTGAATACAATGGCCAATCAGAGACATATATGTTGAGCACGTGAACACAATGGCCAATCAGAGATATATATGTTGAGCACGTGAACACAATGGCCAATCAGAGACATATATGTTGAGCACGTGAACACAATGGCCAATCAGAGATATATATGTTGAGCACGTGAACACAATGGCAAATCACAGACATACTGTATATGTTGAGCACGTGAACACAATGGCAAATCACAGACATATATGTTGAGCACGTGAGCACAATGGCCAATCAGAGACATATATGTTGAGCAAGTGAACACAATGGCAAATCACAGACATATATGTTGAGCACGTGAACACAATGACCAATCAGAGACATATATGTTGAGCACGGGAACACAATGGCCAATCAGAGACATATATGTTGAGCACGGGAACACAATGGCCAATCAGAGACATATATGTTGAGCACGTGAACACAATGGCCAATCAGAGACATATATGTTGAGCACGTGAACACAATGGCAAATCACAGACATATATGTTGAGCACCTGAACACAATGGCCAATCACAGACATATATGTTGAGCACGTGAACACAACGGCAAATCACAGACATATATGTTGAGCACGGGAACACAATGGCCAATCAGAGACATATATGTTGAGCACGTGGACACAATGGCAAATCACAGACATATATGTTGAGTGTGTGAACACAATGGCCAATCAGAGACATATATGTTAAGTGTGTGAGCACAATGGCCAATCAGAGACATATATGTTGAGCAAGTGAACACAATGGCCAATCAGAGACATATATGTTGAGCACGTGAACACAATGGCCAATCAGAGACATATATGTTGAGCACGGGAACACAATGGCCAATCAGAGACATATATGTTGAGCACGTGAACACAATGACCAATCAGAGACATATATGTTGAGCACGGGAACACAATGGCCAATCAGAGACATATATGTTGAGCACGGGAACACAATGGCCAATCAGAGACATATATGTTGAGCACGTGAACACAATGGCCAATCAGAGACATATATGTTGAGCACGTGAACACAATGGCAAATCACAGACATATATGTTGAGCACCTGAACACAATGGCCAATCACAGACATATATGTTGAGCACGTGAACACAACGGCAAATCACAGACATATATGTTGAGCACGGGAACACAATGGCCAATCAGAGACATATATGTTGAGCACGTGGACACAATGGCAAATCACAGACATATATGTTGAGTGTGTGAACACAATGGCCAATCAGAGACATATATGTTAAGTGTGTGAGCACAATGGCCAATCAGAGACATATATGTTGAGCAAGTGAACACAATGGCCAATCAGAGACATATATGTTGAGCAAGTGAACACAATGGCCAATCAGAGACATATATGTTGAGCACGTGGACACAATGGCAAATCACAGACATATATGTTGAGTGTGTGAACACAATGGCCAATCACAGACATATATGTTAAGTGTGTGAGCACAATGGCCAATCAGAGACATATATGTTGAGCAAGTGAACACAATGGCCAATCAGAGACATATATGTTGAGCACGTGAACACAATGGCCAATCAGAGGTGTTTAAGAATCCGTTCAACAGCGCTCAAAATGCTAGAGTGAAATGCTTGTATGGTCACATTTTTTACATTTCAGTGCTGACTTGGTACCGAAGTTGGTAAAAATCTTGCACTTTGAAACCCGTTTTCAAATTTTTTTTGCCAGAAAAACGGCGTTGTTGTGTAAATGAACGGCCAAAACAAATTCAAGTTCTAAGTAAGTCTTGATTTAAACCCCTAAAGGTGCTGTCACACTAGCAAAATGTTGCAGGCATTCAAGGTCCATCGAAGTCACTTTCAAACCAAGAAGCGTTCTGTTGGATGATGCAGTGAATTGGTGTGACAAACTTGAACCAGTTACAAAATCTGTATGCAAATCTTTCGTCCCTTATGCGATTCCTATTGTAATGGCAGGATTTCACCTGCAAGTAAATGCTGAACAATGTTCCAGGTGTGTTTAATGAATCTTTTTGAATAGCACTTTGAAAAGAACCTGTTTACAAAAGCTTTTTTTTTTTTTTTTTTTACAAATGGATTACAGCGGGGATCATGTTCGTACAGTCTGACAAGCAACAATCATGAAGGACTATTATAAATCGCAGTGTGCACCCGGCATAAGCCTTTCTACTAAAATTTAAATAATAAAAGAGACCCATTGTTCATTTACACTGCTTGAGGAAATCAGAAGAATCAAACCAGGACAGTATTTGAATCAAGATCATAATGTAACTACCTATTAAGAAGAGACTGTGTAGCTGTCCATATTTAATATCAGTCTCTTTTTTGCAGGAATATTCAAACTGCACTTTGATAAGAGGACAGACTGGAAAGAGTTTTATTCCTTCCCTCCAGCCTCCTCCTTAAATTAAGAGATTAATTGAAATTGCCCAAAGGCATTTCGTTTCTCCATCTTTCTTTACTACTGTGTTGAAACGGAGCTCTTTTCTTATTTAGGGGTTTGAATATTTCTTTTTGAAAGGGATGAATGCCTCAATCACAGACCTTATTACTTGTTTTCAGAGCTTTTGGAGATGACTGACACGCTCCGGGGCGATGGTGCGAGCGGGATTTCACGCTTAGATCTTGACTCGCACTATTCAGAGTTTCGGACCTTGATTAAAGTCTTCCTTCTTACTTTCGGGCCAATTTTGGGATGTGCACTCCTCCTTGAAATATACATACTGACTGATCTGAATATAGTGGGGAGAGCGTTCATCCTTTATTAGAGCCCGTTTATTGACCCTAGGCCTTAAGAGCTCTACAATCTCAAGTCTTATTTGCAACATAGCGGACTGAATGCTTAATAACGGATCATCCGTTAATAAGATGTCGCCCACCGCCTACACTATGGGTCAAGTGTGATTTTTAAATCCATCTCAAGTGTTTTAACAGTTGTGATATTGCTATTGTTTGTGCTTATGTGTGTGTGTGTGTGTGCAGGGTTCAAAACAAACTCTCGCCAAGAATCGAATGCAAGTAAAAAAATTGGCTTGAAAGTTTCTGACTGCTTGTTGACCTATCAGTTTGCTTGTTGCAACCATGCCAACAAAAAACTCTAAAAAAATAAATAATAATATTGTGAATATTTATGCATTTTTAGGCACATTGGCTCATATTAGCAAAACACATTTATACAATATAAATGTAATTTCTTTCACATGTTGCTCTCTAGGGAGACACAACACAGACTTATGTCTCACTTCTTTTAGCCTTGAATCTGCATCTCTGAATTGCTGGCTGGATCCCAGTGCTTACAGGGGTCCTGGCCGGTGGTGTGGGTATACTGGGAGGCGTCCCGCGGAGAGGGACATGTTGAAGTCACACAGAGTTGAGATCACACCATTAAAGCCAATGTTTATTAATTCGTCCTGTCTTGGGGAAACACACTAGTTGTTGCTAGCACAGCAAGATATAGAGGAGATGGGCTAGTTGCCAAACATTTTACTAAGTTAATAATATAAATAATTTTATATATTGGTATTAGGGATGAAACAATACAGTTAGTTTTTTCGGTTCGGTTCGGTTCGATTCTGATGGCTTGTCACATCAGTTTTTTGTTATTCTATTCTTAGGCGACAGGAACAGCAAGAGGTTAAGGAGAAAAAAGACTATTTTTTAATTGCAATACTCTTTCTTTATTTTACTTAAAAGAATTGAAAAACCTTACATAAACTTAAAACTTTACTTTAAAAAAAACCCTTGTACACATTCCTAGTGTATTGTATAATATACATATATATATATATATATATATATATATATATATATATATATATATATATATATATATATATATATATATATATATATATATATATATATATATATATATATATATATATATATATATATATAAAGATTTACACTGGCAGCTCAGAGTTGTACAGCAGCATTTAAGTATGAAATTGAATGAATAAATGTAAAATAAAACACTACATAGACTTCACTATAAAATATACACTGATTCTTATTAAAGCTACTGTATTAAAGTTTTTCAGTCAAGAGCAGTGAGTGATTTTCTCTTTGTCTTTTGTTGTTGTATTAACATTAAATGGATAGTTCACTCAAAAATGAGAAATGAATACAGGTTTGGAACAATATTAGAGTGAGTAAATAATGACAATTTTAGAGGTGAACTGTCCCTTTAAGGACGGCGTGTTCAATAGGCTGCCTGCTGTCAATTAAAGACCTGCACACATCTAATACAGACATGCGCCGATTTTACTTTCACTTTAGACATAACCGACTGTGTTTATGTAAACCTTGTGTTTATTTGACAGTATTAGCACAGTAAGACGACTTAGTCCAGTAATCGCGTGTTTGAGAAACGTTTAGTGCGCGTGCTCGGAAAAGCGCATGTTAAAACCCCGCACACGCCGGCAAGGCTTTAAAACGCATGCAAATAATGAACTTTGGTGATTGTGAATTACTATAGTGTTCCGTGAGTATAACTCCACCACTAACGTGTGATGTGAATGTATGTCGCATTGTTCAGTATATTGGGATTGGAGACAAATGATATAATTTGTAGAAAAATACTTAATTAAATGTAAAAAATTCACAGGTGCGTACTGAACCGTGAAGGCCATACCGAACAGTTCAATATTATATTGAGAATTGTGGCATCCCTAATTGGTATATAAGACTCTTGTGCTTACATCATTCATTTGATTCAAAAATACAGTAAAAACAGTAATATTGTGGAACATTATTTCAATGTTACAAGTTAAAATGAATGTTCAATTTTAATATATTTTGAAATGTAATTTATTCCTATGAATTTATCAGCAGCCATTACTCCAGTCCTCTGCATATGTTAGGCTTTTCTGATATACCAAGCTTGCTCGGTAGCTCAGCTGGTACTGATTTGTACTTGCAATGCTGAGAGCTCGGGTGCGAATCCTGTGAAAGACGAGTCACCATAACAGAGCTCAAAGACAAGAGTTCAAAACACAAGCTAAAACGGCATGGTTCCAATCGCATTTTCGTCACATTTGCTTTTGTTAACACTATCGGCTAGGTTTGGGGTTCAGTGTAGGTGTACGTTTTTTAACGCTACTTGGTTTACTTACTTATGCCTATTACCCCTACTGGGGCATAGGCCACCGACAAGGGTTGTCCAGGCATCCAGCTGTCCACAAGTGCGGCCTGCACTCTTGACATCTCAGCACCGGCCTCTCTTTCTTTTCCCTTGGGGGTTTCATGTAAGGGCTTGCCTAGTGATGTTGGAAGCCGGTTTGCGAAGAGTGTGTCCAAACCATTTTTTTGGCTTGAGCGCTGCCAGAATTCCTGGTTTCTGATGGTATTGGGCCATCTGATCTGCAGAATGCGCCGCAGACATGTGTTGATAAATATCTTTTTGGTTACAGTGGTCCTCCATGTTTCAGCGCCATAGAGCAGAACTGATTTCACATTTGTGTTAAACACCCTGATCTTTGTTTTGATGGACAAGTCTCTTGAGCTCCAGTTATTCTTAAGTTGGAGAAAAGCCTTGCCAATCCTCGCTTTCACATCGACGTCGGTTCCACCCTGTTTATTCACGATCCTGCCAAGGTATGTGAATCTGTCCACCTCCTCTAGTGTTTCCTCTTCCAGCATGAAGGGTGATGTGTAAGTAGTGTTGACCTTTAGGACCTTGCTCTTTCCTTTGTGGATGTTGGGGCCAAGGTGTGTGAAGTTTTCTGCCCAATGCTGGTCCTTTCCTGCATCTGCTGCTGGGTGTGGGAGAGAAGGGCCAGGTCATCCACAAAGTCGAGGTCGTCCAGTTGGTTCCATAGAGTCCACTGGACACCATTTTGCTTTTCCGCTGTGGACGTTTTCATGACCCAGTCGATGGCCAGCAGGAACAAAAAACGTCGATAACAAAACAGCCCCGCCGCACACCTGTTTGTTCCAGGAAGGCGTCAACTAGTTGACCGCTGTGGATCACTCTGCAAGACAGTCCCTCGTAAGAGTTTCTGATGATGTTGGTGATTTTTTCCGGCACCTGTAATGTCTAAGCAGCCTCCAAAGTGATGCCCTATCCATGCTATCAAACAATTTCTCGAAGTCAATAAAATTGATCTACAGGGATGAACTCCACTCCAGAGACTGTTCCAGGATGATGCACAGAGTTGCAATCTGGTCTATGCATGACCTATCTTTGTGAAAGCCAGCCTGTTGGTCTCGTAGGTCTGGGGGTCGACAACGTCCTTTATCCTTTCCAGTAGAATCCTGTTAAAATCCTTCCCTGGGATGGATAGTAGTGTAATCCCTCTACAGTTAGAACAGGAGCTCAAGCTGCCTTTCTTTGGTATCCTAATGAGGTAACCTTCTTTCCATTTGGTGGGTACTTGTTCTTCTTCCCAGATCTTCTTGAAGAGGGGATGGAGCATCTTTACTGTAGTCTTTACTGAAGTCTAACGTGAAGGAACATTAAGCTTTTAGCGCCACTTGCCGGAGATTTCAATGCAGAACTGCAGTTATATGGCCTAGAAATGTAGACGCACCCTAGCGGCAGCAAATCTAATATGCCGCGAGTGTAGTCTAGCAACTCTCGGTAGACCTGAGAGCTGGAAAAAACAAACTCTGGTCAGGCCAATCACATTGTGTGCTAAGACCAACTGAAAATGAAAAGATCTTCTACACCAATATGGCTAGGAACTACTTTCTAATTCCTGCGTAATTTACATTTACATTTACGCATTTGGCAGACGCTTTTATCCAAAGCGACTAACAGTGCACTTATTACAGGGACAATCCCCCTGGAGCAACATGGAGTAAAGTGCCTTGCTCAATGACACACTGGTGGTGACCGCTGGGATTGAACCAGCAACCTTCTGCATATCAGTTCAGTGGTTTAACCCACTGGACCACCATCTTCATCGTAATAGTTGCGGATCTTCGCGGCCGTACCATGGCTGTAGCGGCGCAATGATTGGTTGGTATTCTGTGAAACATGGTGGTAGTTTACACCTTTGACTTACTATCACAGCCCTTTACAACACACAGAACCATGGCTAATCACAAAACACGATTTGGTAAATCCACAACACAATTTGTTGGCTGAAAGCCTGAAACTTTCTCTGCAACTACACAAACTCAGTGCCGGTCACATTGAAAGTTCCCTAGCTGGGCTACTTTCAGGCGCTGTAATATCATTGCCATGGTACGGCCGTGAAGATCCGCGACTATTACACAGGAATGAGAAAGTAGTTCCTAGCCATATAGGTGTAGAAAATCACAACTTTTCATTTTCAGTCAGTCTTAGCACACAATGTAAATGTAGAAGAGTCAAGTTTTAAATAGGAAAAATTTTGAAAGTGTATTTGGTAATTTTTTGAATGAGATGCTAATGGACTGATCAGAATCAATGATGTATGCTAAGCTATGCTAAAAGTGCTACTGCCAGATACAAAGATCGGCTGAATGGATTCAAAAACGGTAAAACTCAACTATTTAACTCTAGGGGACTTGTAAAATGAGCCTATTTTCAAAAAAAGTGGAGTGTTCCTTTAAGAAAGGAAGATGTGTTCGGAATTTTGCCGACCGGATACAGTGAAAGTTTAATCTATCAACTAGCTCCGCTTCACGTTGCTCTCTGGTTGGTTGTACCGCTATCCAATTGCATGCAGAGGGAATTTAAAAGACAACCGTTTGTCCCGCCCCTCGGATTGACCCTCTTGATGTGGGTCTGGCTTGTCAGGCTAACAGTTAAAGGCTATGTACAAAAAACAATAAATACTTTGCCAGATTCATCTGTTCTGGAAAATAACTGCACATGCTTTTATCGCCACTCACTGGACATTTCACTTTGAAAATGTCGCGAAACGTGCACGATGCAACAATGCAAAAATGTTTTTCTAATGAGCCTGGGCTGAGTGTTTCTTATGTTTTCTTTGTTCATGCCCTTCTGTTGCCATTGCTTTTGATTTGCCCTCATGAGTCTCACCTGTGTCTTGTTAATTATCTCGTTTAGTCTCTAGTGTGTGTCTCTGTGTATTTATAACCCTGTATTTTAGTCTTTGTCAGATTTGGTCAATGTATAGGTGTTGTTCTGTTTCTCATGTTGTTGTTTCCAGATAACCTGATGATGCAATTTTGAGTTTATTTTGCTTAAAGTACTGCTTGCTGATAGATCCAGCTCTTTTATTTCCTGCATTTGTTCTACTCCTTGCTGACAGCTATATTTTTTTCAGGGTTCTTTCTCAAACTTCTCAGTGCCATTTTAGTCTTAAGTGCTGAGAATTCATGAAATGTACTCCTACTTTCAAACTTAAGTATAAAAAGAAAGTTATTTTAAAGCTAAGAATCACTCTTACTCTCACAGTTATTTAAGATAATAAGGTTATGAGTTGTCAGTAGGGGCTTGTGATGGCACTGAGGAGATGGAGACGTGCGCAATTCTTTTTAGAAGAGGACAAATGTTTATGAAATGTTTGACAATGAGCAGTTAATCAAACGGTATCGTTTGGACAGAGCAGGCATCATCTTTGTCAGGCGCTGGTTAATGTTGGGCTGAACTTGCCTTTTATAATGTTTCCGCTGTTCGACTAGTTCAGAAACAGTAGCGCTTCTTCCTCCTGCCAGTTCGGTTTTCTTTTAGAATCCATGGTGGCTGATTATGTCCAAAAATCTAGGCCATATATAGGCAGGTCAGTTAAAAGAACACCAGTTTAAAAAATTTAATTAAGACATGGTGGAAAACGTGTTTATCTTTTATTTCACTTGTCAAATGCATGTTGAATGTAAACTCCTCTTAGGAATTTCACCATTCAATGTGAATTTAACTGAGAATACTCTTAAATAAGGAAATCTATTCAGAGATTGGTTCATACCTATGACATCATCCAAAATCCCGTTTGTGGCACAGCAAAGTGCCGTAAATCAACTCTAAGACTGACACTTAAAGCTACACTATGTGATATTTTCCCCCATCTAGTGGTGAACTTGTATATGACCATCCAGAGAATATTAGTTTCTGTTCCTCTCAATTCCGATTTCGTTTTAACTCCTACGGTGGCCGATTTAGTCCAAGATTAACATGGCTTCCAGTTGGACCTCGTCCACATTGGACACGGTGCCATCGAGTGTTAAAACGCCAAAGGCGAAGCTTGAATTTACGGGTATGTCCCTCTTTGGCTAATGTACTTTCAAGATGGAGGGGCAACATGGCGACCCGCATTCAAACCCTCACCCGTATGTATTTTCAATGGCATATTATAAACTTACGAGAATACTTTATTACTTGAAAGAAGAAAATATACATTAATGAGCACATATATTTTTGAAAGAACTAAGTGTTTTTAGCTAAGAATAAACTAAAAAAGTTACACAGTGTAGCTTTAAGATGTAGTCCTAGGCCCTACACTTCATGTACACTTTCGATCTTGTGGACTTACAATGGCCGCTGCGTGTCCGTTAAGTCCACGAGACCGTAGGGCGCCCCAGTTGTCATTTTAGGTCTCAGAAGGGTGCTCGCGAGCGCCCCCTTTGAGGTCGATATGCGCCCTCGATAAGCACTTCTGCCACGGACTTTCTTCCCGGCCGTCAAAGCGGCATTACGCCATGAAAGTGCGGACTCCGAGGAAGACCGCAAGAGTTTAGGGTGCCATTTGGGACAGGGCCTTACACCTTACCACTTAAACTATGACTGAGATGCTTGATGATTAACTTTTAAGCACAGCTTTGAGCCAAGAATTTTTTTTACTCTTAAGTCAATTCTTAGCTGTGTTCTTGTGAGTAATTCTCAGAGGCTTGATAAATACGGGCCCTGATCAATATGATCAGTTTAATGCATCCATTGTTTTACTCTCATTCCTATATTTTATTTATTTAGGCGCATACATCAAGGCATTAGCAACAAAATGATTATTAAGCTACCTTTCCATCCTTGTCCTTATCCAAAAGATACAGTTCTTTGAACATACATTGACCAAACAGTGGGACATTTTGGCACACTATATGTGACCCCTCTCACGATTGTATGGGTCAAAATTATAGATTTTTCTTCTATGCCAAAAATCATTAGGATATAAAGTAAAGATCATGTTCCATGAAGATATTTTGTAAGTGTCCTACCGTAAAGTATTATTAGTAGTAATATGCATTGCTAAGGACTTCATTTGGACAACTTTAAAGCTACACTGTGTAACTTTTTTTGTCTATACTTAGCTAAAAACACTTAGGTCTTTCAAAAATATATGTGCTCATTAATGTATATTTACTTCTTTCACGTAATAAAGTAATCTCGTAAGTTTATAATATGCCATTGAAAATACATAAGGTAATGGGATCTAACGGTGGTCGCCATATTGCCCCTCCATCTTGAAAGTACATTAGCCAAAGAGGGACATACCCGTAAATTCAAGCTTCGCCTTTCGCGTTCAAAATTCCCTCCCTCGCGCATGTGCGCGTCAACTTGTTCAGACTTGTCTGGTGCATGCGCAGAGAGTTTTCATCTCAGCAGCTCCAGTAACAGAGTTATACGGAGTTTTCCTGGCTTGTTTATTCCTCAAAAGTCTGTTTTTCCTTGTGTGGTATTTCTGTGCGTTAATAACTTCGTAAGTAATAATAGTTATTGTCATTGTAGATGTGTTTCAGAGTGTGTCATCGCGTAATTCAGTTGATGTCACCTCAGAAGTATTTTTGTGCCAACATACAATAGCGTAATGCTCACCTATTTGAATAATCATTCAGTTATTTTGTTATCAACAATATTTATTCGTTTATAGAAAATGTTTGCTTGTAATGTATGTTGATGGAAATATTTATCAGGTCTGATCGGCATATTAACAATTGTTATACAGAGCGCACTGCAGTGCTAAAGCTGCACACACTTTGATATCCCGACACCGCTTGTTAGCAGCAGCAGATCCGCTCCTTTTAATGCAGCTGCATTTAGCGCCTATATATGGTACAATAAGCTCTGGTTTACGGTTACATTATACAAATGTAACTTATAAGTATAGTTATACAGTTCTTAACTGTGTATCTTCTGTCATGTCATTATCATGTATATTTACCATCCTTATTTGTTATCTCACAGAAACCACATTTATGTACATATCCACGCAAACCTGTTTATGCCTGAATAAACATTACTATCATCAAAGTTCACTCTGGATTAGCTGCAGTTCTTTCTAGCCGAATAATTAGGCCAGTTGAGTTCCAACGGTCCCACTGAACACAGAATATCCCACAGGCACCGTTTCGAATGTGGACGAGGTCGAACTGGAAGCCATGTTAATCTTGGACTAAATCGGCCACCGTAGGAGTTGAAACGAAATCGGAATTGAGAGGAACAGAAACTAATATTCACTGGATGATCATATACAAGTTCACCACTAGATGGGGGAAAATATCACACAGTGTAGCTTTAAAGGAGATTTTCTCAATATTTAGATTTTTTTGCACCCTCAGATTCCAGATTTTCAAATATTGCCCTATCCTAATAAACCATACATCAATGGAGAGATTATTTATTCAAGATTCAAGATCAGATGATCTCAAATATAAATTTCTAAATATTTACCCATATGACTGGTTTTGTGGTCCAGGGTCAGATATAGGATTAGTTTAAATTCATGTTTTTTAGTTTGGTGGATAAAATTCACAAGACAAATATAGAGAGGATCTGAACAAGGTGTTAAACCAACATCATAAAACCCACTGCCAGAGAAAACACACACTTGTGTAATTGACTATATACTGCGATATAGCCCTTGCGACCCATTCCTTGTGTGACCAAATCAAGCTTCAATCTTTCCTTGTCAAATCTCAGTGAAGTGGGTTCACATTAAACTGTTTCCAGCCCACACATGCTATTTAATGTAGTAATGGGCCGCATGTGTTCGTGCAGTGAGCTCTGCGATCAGCGCTGATTACTCATAGCAGGAATTAATAAATAGGTGGAATTCATTATGTGGATTTGACGTCAGTAACACTTGTCTACAATGATGTATGTGGCATGTATATTTGTGTCTGTTCTCTTGGAAATGAGTCACATTTCAAGAAAGGTGCAATGTTTCCATCTTTCATATATCTCACAACTTCTTCCTACCCTACAATTTTCTGTGTGCGATTTCAAGGTGACATGATTTGATATTTAGGGGAGACCGGGGATATGGTTGAAACAATTTTTTCTTCTGCACCTAAAACTAGCCTTTTTTTTTAGCTACACGTCTGAAACTTTTAGGCAAAGTACCCACATTCGTCTACTACAAATGGCAACAATATACATTTCTCCAACTATATCACAGACTTTGTGAGATGATGACAAATACAAGGTGGTCCTTTGTATACTGGGGTAAGTTGTGACAGGTACACAAAATGCACAAAAACTAAGGGTACTCCTTAAGTGATATGCCACAACAACAGTTTTAGTTTAAATGAACGGCTGCAACAATAAAATATGTGTGAATATGGGGAGTGTATGTGCATATTGTGTGTGTTTGTGCGTGTGTGAGCGAGAGCAAATTAACATAAACATAGGCATTCTGTAGAATTATTAAAATCACAAAAATGTTCTTAGTTGTATGTAAGTGGATGGTTGTTTCAAAACACGTGTCACAACCTACCCCGCCACTGTCACCCATTGTTTAGCTAGCTGTATTAGCATGGTGCCCATTAGCAGGAGGTTGATACACCATTCTTTACTAGAGAAACTACACTTTGACCTGATATAACTCGGTAGAAATACTTTTTGTTTTACTTTCTTACCTCAGAATGAGATTTTCTGCTGTAGCTTCAGGAGAGATAGCAACAGAGACTGGAAAACCTCCATGTGTGATCGTAAAGGAAGCCTGAGGAAACTGAAATAGTCACATGACTCCTATCTTATCCGTGATTCGTGGAATTGGTAGTGTTACAACTCTCCCCGTGTTACAACTATACCCGTGCTGCGTCTCAATTCGCCTACTTATACTACGACCTAAAAGTATAAATTCTTTTTGTGAAGAAAAAGTACATACTTTTGAGTGTGTAGCTGAAGAGTATGCAAGCTTTGGGACGTACTACTTCACTTCATCATCTATAAGGGACATCGCTGTTGCTTAGTTACGTGCATCCCATCACTGTTTAAACTGCCCTGTCAATCATCGCACAGTTCAAATCCTCCACATTTAATTTAATTTGCAGAGAAATGTAGTCGCAGGTTGATCTGCCATTTGTGGGTCTTTAATGCAGAGACTCTCCTCATGTGTTTGCAGTTTAAATAAAATGATGCATTTAAAAGTTAATGGTCAAACATATCATCACAAAAGTACACAATGCTATTGCAGATGAAATATAATGAGGATAACATTGAATAAATATCTTTCCATCAGGTTAAATACAGATAATTGAACACTCAAGCCCCTTTATCTAAACCTCTCTAGTTAAAGGTAGGTAAGAATGATCTAAAACACTTTTGTCCAAATTTGTTTAAACTTTCTTTATATGTCAATACATAATTAAAATGTAAGTACTCTGAAAAAGAGAGTATAAAAATCGAGTGACTCTAGACTTTTTAATCTGCAATAAACACTGCTCATTATTTTCGTTCAGGCCGAAACAAGTGATTGGCTTGGGCGACTGTCACTCTCTCTCGTTACCATGGCTACCGCCGCTTTTGCTCCAGGATCTGCCCACATGCGCCCCAGTGTTGCCAAGGGCTACTTCAGCACTGTTGCCGCAGCTGTTTTTCATGTCCGCGGGTTGAAGTGACCCCAATTATGTGATATTTTGCCCCGGGATTTGCGAATTTTAGCAGGCAGCCCTACCAAAAAGACACATATTTTACCCCCCAAACGCGATTTTTACCGGAGAAACACGATTGGGCTTGTTTTGGGCTAGTTTTGAGTAGCAATTGGGCGGATTTTGTTGTGAAAACCTGGCAACCCTGACGCACCCGTTTGATTTGAGGAGTTCAAGAGGCTGTATTTCTGCTGGACAGGTAATCTTTCATTTTGATTATAATTTTTTTTGGTTTATGTTTTCATGAAGCATGTCTCGCTTGCACACGTAGCTGCCTAATATAGCTAACATAACATTACTTAGCATAAAGTTACAATGTTATACACTTAGCGAACCATTAGTAGAGATGATAAATACTCAATATGCTTAGCTCAAGTTGATCGCTGTCGTGTTGAATTTCGCAAAATGTAACTTTAGATAACAAAATGCATGTGTAAAAGCTAGTACACCGCATCCAGGAACTTTTTTTAGAACTAAGTTAGCTTTAGCTGCTACCCTCTGTCTAAACTCTTCTACCATGTTCACCGGGAACTTTACCTGCACGTTTACCTGCACTTTACCTGCATTTCGGCCCTTGGTTTGTTTTTATATTCTCTACCAATGTTTACGGATGTTTTTATCTTGTATCTGTGTGTGTCGTAGACACTGTGTTGTGTGTGTATTTTGAACTTTACCAGTATCGTTATTCTAGCTTGATAGTGAGTACTTAAAGACATCTTATTTGTTTATATTCATAATGATAAAGTTAGATTTTTTATTACATGTGATTCTGACATGATGTCACTACATGCACTTCTTCTCCGCTCGTCTCAGGTTAATAATGCGTCAGCTGATCGCGGTGGGCGTGTTCATGTGTTTTGGGGGCGTGGCTTTGGAAAGAGCCCAGAAGGGAGAAGGTGGAGTGAATGGAAATAATGAGCTGTCTTTAAAACAGTCGTGAGAGGTCTACAGACACTCAATTTTTATACTTTCTTTTTCTGAGTTCTTACATTTTTATTATGTATTGATATATAAAGAAAGTTTAAACAAATTTGGAAAAAAAGTTTTTTAACCAAATCCTACCTACCCTACCTTTAACCCATCCACCATGTTTGTATTTTTTTTTACACTTTTTTTATCCGCATTTGTAGTTCTATTTTGAATCCTACTCGCAGTGGTTTGTGGGTAATATCAGCCGTTAGAGTGCGTATCGATCCGCACTTCGAATTCGAATTGACCGGAAATAGTAGACCATCCTCTTTTCAACATACTACGATTTGGGACATACTAATTCTATTTTCGAATACTATTTAGGACGGATGGTATGCAAATTGGTACGCAGCACCAATTCTTATTTTCAATCTTTATTTCATCCTGGTTTATGTTTTTGTTGACTTATTAGGTAACATTTCATATAATAAGGTTCTGTGTTAGTTTATGCATTCACAAACTAATATTGAACCAGCATTAAATTATTCTTGATAATCTTGAACTTACTGATACACAAATCATTTATTGTGTTTTTTTGCCATGCTTTCTCTGGAAATGCATCTGATTTGGCGATACAAATGCACACTAACTGGAAAGATATTTCATATCTGACATCAGATGCGTCCGACTGTATCTAGGTAGTTTCAATGACACTACATGCTACAATTAAACACAAATATGATCCGTTAATATAATATGCAAGTTCTAATTTCAATGAAATTGTAATTATCATGTGAGCAATTATAAAGACTCTTTCAGCAAGCCATCTGGTAACGCAGATGAGTTTAATCACTGCTATTGTCGCGGCGACCTTTAGTTATGCACTTTTCTGCTCCCAAATGCTGTATCATTATGTGTCTGCAGTTTCACATTCAAGTTATAATGTCAATTAAACTTTATTTATGTTCATGACTGCACTTTTTAAAGGGTGCCAATGCAAGCGCTGATACTTATCTCTTAATTCGGAGCTGGCGTTTACTTTATTACTGGGGTATTTAATTAACGTTCCAAAAGGTTGAGCCTCTACATTTCCAGTGATTTCCCGATATGCCTTGTAAAACTGTGAAATTTCAGGAATGCTTATTGTAAATCGTCAAGTTGGCATCTATCCATCCATCCATCCATAAAAAGCACATGCTTTAGTGTAGACAGCTCTGTTGATTTATAATGGGAATAATCTACACGTTTTGCATCGCAGTACTTGCACACACTATACTCGTGTCTATCTGTTATCATGTTGTTTTCTGTACACTCTAAAAAATGCTGGGTTAAAAACAACCCAGGTTGGATTGAAAATGGACTAACCCAGCAATTGGGTTGTTTGAACCCAGTGAATGGGTTGTTTTAACCCACCGGTTGGGTTAAATGTTTGCTTAAAACAATCCAATCGCTGGGTTAAAACAACTCAATTGCTGGGTCAACAAACTTGGGTTGTTTTTAACCCAGCATTTTTTAGAGTGTACATTGTCTACTCACTGTGTGTTTTTAATCATATTAATTTATGACTAATGATTTGATCACAGGGTCTGGATCTGCTAATGGATGATATTTGCTCTGTTTTTGTATTTTTGGTTATGAATTTAATACTCTCATTCCTTTTTTAATTATGCATACCACTATAGTTTCCACCCATGGCTATAATAATAGTAAAAAAATGACACATCAAAAGGAGAATCTCATTTACATAATAATACATAATCTAAGCCAAAAAAACGTATTTAAAGGGGGAATAAAACACATTTTGGCATCATTTACTAACACTCACAATGTTCCAATTACACAAGTAAATATAGCTGGAAGCGGCTATTAATGGGATTCAAACGTTTTAAGGCCTTTAAGCACTTGGGTAAGAAGATATTATGTTTTATTTAGCATGCACTTAGATCATAGATGGAAAATAACATTTACAGCATTTACAGAACAACTTACCATTGAACATATATGGTTTTTAAAGCTTTTTAGCAGATATAGCGCCACCACTTTTACACTTTTTTTTTCGGATAGCTTCTGTCCATAATTTATTGCACTACCTTAATCCACTGCTATATTCCTCATTTTAGCCTAACATATCATTGTATACCTCTAACTGTAAAATTCTGTTTATAGTAATAGCCATCTGTATATTATATTATATTCATAGTACATATCCACCTGTAAATTCTGTTTATAGTAAAAGCCATCTCTCTATTTATAGATATATTTATATATACTCAGTACATATCCATGTCCTGCACTTATGCAAACGTTGTATATCCTGCACTTGCTGCTATTGCACTTCTGGTTAGACCTAAACTGCATTTCGTTGCCTTGTACTTGTACTTGTGTAATGACAATAAAGTTGAATCTAATCTAATCTAATCTAATCTATGGTCCGATCTCCATTAAAGTTTCATGCTTGTTTAGAATCACATGTCGATTGTGCCTAATATTGTGAAGTTTTGAGTTTTTGTTTAGGATCTATATGTATATTTTGCCATGCCCTTTTTTCTAATAGCTATCCAAAGGGTAAATTTAAACTTTTTTTGGTTGATAATTCCCCTAGAGAGTCCAGAGAATTGTACGGCAGTGGTTTTATTGAGCTTGGCTAATTCGCAAAAGTAGTTTTTTAAAAATATTCTCAAATATTTAACGAACGATTCGATTGACAGGGACGGTCCTAGAGGTGAAGTTGCTCAGAATGAGAAGTTCTACCATTGGGTATGAATGTTGTGGCTGTGTTTTGGCACCTTGGACAAAGACATGCCAATTTTCAAGTTGATCAGACTTAGGGTTGCGTAGTTATAGCCATTTTTCATTTTTTTCCATGTTATAGCAGAACCAAGTGGCCAGTCGCCATGCCCTTTTTCAAGTGACCACAGAATGAACACTTCCATGTGTGTGCAGAGTTTAGTGAAAAAATGTCTTATTCTGTTCACGAGCCATTTTAGTAAAAGTGGCTCCACCCACTTCTAACGTTTTGGCGGCCCTTAGAGACCATGAATCAAAATGTCAACTTTTTTTGATAATTGACCATCAGAATCTAGAGAATCTTGCTGCACTGGTTTTGTTCCTATCAGGCCAAAAATCTAGCACTAGTTCGGAAAATAAGGTTTTTCAAGAAATTCGAAATATCCGAAAATTTTGTTTATCGAATCCAATGACATTCTCTCTGTCTTGAGCCAAGGATTTCAATGATATAATACATGAGCCTACACCTAGTGGTTTAGGAGTTATGAGGGATTTCATATTTTTCACCACTGCTACACTGCTCCCGTCAGGCTGATCAGGGCGAGCCATGCTGACGTTTTGTTTAAGGTGTGAGACTACCAGCCCTCATAGTTTCAAGTCTTTCGTGGCCCTATTTTACCGATATGAGCGTATGGTCTGAAGCTCATGGCACAGATGCTCTTAGGGCGTTTTCCTAATCCACTTTTGCTAGTTTAACAACAGTTAGTTGTTAACAAAGTGTTGTTCCTCGTCTCTTAATGAGCCATGGGTGTGTTTTGGGCAGGGCTTAAAAACGGAAAAAAATATCAATCGGTTCACTCCGAGCAGAATCGATATTTTAACGTTTCCGTTTTTGCTTTCCTCATTAAACATTACTGTTCCGAAAACGGTTTGATTTGAAAAAATAAAAGCGGAAAGTGGCCTCTATATGCCTATTCTTTTCAGAAGAGTGATAACATTCTATCTGATAATATCGCAAGCGCAAGAGAGCTATTTTCATGAATATAAGCGTGATTGCAAATTATATTGATTTATAACAACTGCTTTGAACAAATCGGTTGAATAAAGGATTCTGTGACTGTTAGATAATGTTAATGTTTTAATGTTAAATTAATCTGAACATTATTTATGCAGGTGTAATTGGACCAGTTCAGATGGAACTTCTGTGGCATGAATTTTATTGTTAGTGATTTTATTGGTAACAGCGCTATAGTGTCTTATTGTAATTGTATTTATTCATTAAATATAAGTCATTTCTCAGACAGTAGATATGGATCTTTTAGATGAATTTAAGGAGTGCTGGTCTTGGTCTTGTCTTGATCTCGGTTTAGGTGGTCTTGACTACAACACTAGGCTACGCACTTGAACCCCTAAATATCCTGGAGTGTTTTAGCTGTTTTTGTCCATTAAAGAGTCATGAAAGTGTCTGTTTAAGCCTGATCGTTCACACCTCAGAGTTGAAAAATACTCAATTAATGAACGTGCAAAACTGTGGAAAATTGGGTGTGTAGAAGGGAGAAAACAACCAGTGAACACACTCATTATTCAGGCAAATGCATAATAAAATATGACCACAGGGTCATACACCCACCACAAAAACACCTTGATGTATTTTAAAAATCTATATGACAATAAAAACTCACAAGAACGCGGATGCGGACCAACATTTAAAAGTATTTTCATTACATTTTCATGATGTCTCTGAACAAACGACACTGCAAAAAAATGCTTTGTTGTCTTGTTTTCAGTCTAAATATCTAAAAAATCTTACATTAAGAAGCATTTACTAGACAAGCAAAAGTTTTTGTCTTGTTTTGGGGGAAAATAACTCAAAATTAAGGGAGATTTTGCTTAAAATAAGCAAAATAATCTGCCAATGGGGTAAGCAAAATAATCTTAATTCAAACAGAAAACAAGATTATTTTGCTTACCCCATTGGCAGATTATTTTGCTTATTTTGAGCGTAAACTCCCTTAATTTTGAGTTATTTTCCCCCAAAACAAGACAAAAACTTTTGCTTGTCTAGTAAATGCTTCTTAATGTAAGATTTTTTAGATATTTGGACTGAAAACAAGACAAAAATACTAAGAAAGAAAAAGCATTTTTTGCAGTGCACACATCAGTGCAACTTTTTTGTCCATTCTTCTTTGAATTTTGGGTCTTCTGTGTATCAGAATAATTCATATCAGAATAATTCATAGTGTCATGGCTTTCATGATCAGATGTACCGCTGTATCAGTGTCCTTATTTGCACATATATATTTCATTTGAAGGAGACATGATGAAATATGTTTGGAGCACCAGAGGATATGACATTTGAAATTCAAAAGCACATTGGACCCTATTGACTTTCATTGCATGAAAACAAACACAAAAAAGATTTCAAATGACACGAGGGGGAGTAAATAATGACACAATTTATATTTTTGGGTGAACTGTCCCTGAAAGTTCACTAGAATCCCTTCTCTTGGCTATGACAAGTTTAATTTAACATGCTTGTGGATCGTCTGAACCACAAACCCTCTTGTTTTCCTCAGCTAATCAATCTCTGCTGCAGAAGGGCTCAGCATGACTTTGACAGTCTATCATTCTTTGCTCTGTCACGTTACAACCCATGCGTTCCTGAGAATCAGAGCCGACTGATTCAAGACTAATGTTTCCCGAGTCCGGTTATTACCGTGTGGATTCGTGGCCCTGGAATTCCATCCATCCCGTCGGACAGGAATCTCTAATGGAATGTGTAGCGTTCCACAAAAATATCCGCAAGCGAAAAACAGTCTATATTCTCCAAATCAGCCCGGCTTTCTTTATCAGCAATGAGACTTTGCTGCCCGAGCTCTCCGGTTTTCTTTTTTTTCATGCTTGAGGGAAAGATTAATTTAACCAGAGAGAGTGGCTAATGGATTTCAGATAGGAAATTATGCTTGAATCTGTATACACTGCGATTCTTATATTTACTGTATTGCACGGCTGACTTCAGCTCCTGAAATTGGCTGCCTCCAAGCGAGAGGAAATGACAAACAGAAAGAGTAAAAGAGAGAAATGGGGTCGTCTCTCCGTTCAACACCCGCAAATCCTGTAATTGATACATCTCAAATAATGAACCACAAAAGAAGTGTAGGCTAAATTCATCTGCAACCTAACAATTGGGTTGTTTTAATCCAGTGAATGGGTTGTTTTAACCCAGCAATTGGGTTGGTTTAACCCAGCAATTGGGTCATTTTAACCCAGCAATTGGGTTGTTTTAACCCAGCAATTGGGTCATTTTAACCCAGCAATTGGGTTGGTTTAACCCAGCAATTGGGTCATTTTAACCCAGCAATTGGGTTGTTTTAACCCAGCAATTGGGTCATTTTAACCCAGCAATTGGGTTGGTTTAACCCAGCAATTGGGTCATTTTAACCCAGCAATTGGGTTGTTTTAACCCAGCAATTGGGTTGGTTTAACCCAGCAATTGGGTCATTTTAACCCAGCAATTGGGTTGGTTTAACCCAGCAATTGGGTCATTTTAACCCAGCAATTGGGTTGTTTTAACCCAGCAATTGGGTCATTTTAACCCAGCAATTGGGTTGGTTTAACCCAGCAATTGGGTCATTTTAACCCAGCAATTGGGTTGTTTTAACCCAGCAATTAGGTCATTTTAACCCAGCAATTGGGTTGGTTTAACCCAGCAATTGGGTCATTTTAACCCAGCAATTGGGTTGTTTTAACCCAGCAATTGGGTCATTTTAACCCAGCAATTGGGTTGGTTTAACCCAGCAATTGGGTCATTTTAACCCAGCAATTGGGTTGTTTTAACCCAGCAATTGGGTCATTTTAACCCAGCAATTGGGTTGGTTTAACCCAGTGAATGGGTTGTTTTAACCCAGCAATTGGGTTGATTTAACCCAGCAATTGGGTCATTTTAACCCAGCAATTGGGTTGTTTTAATCCAGTGAATGGGTTGTTGTAACCCAGCAATTGGGTTGTTTTAACCCAGTGAATGTGTTGTTTTAACCCAGCAAATACAACACCCGCAAATCCTGTAATTGATACATCTCAAATAATGAACCACAAAAGAAGTATAGGCTAAATTCATCTGCAACGGAAGTATGGGAGTTTTCTTGGATCTGGTGTTTGTTTGCATGTGTTGTGCATCCTGTGGAAACGCAGCATCTTCATATGTTCCATCTGCCCCTCAAGCTGTGCTTTCCCCTGGGCTTTGCTCTGTGCCGTCTGCCCTGTGACCTGTCTGTGCTTATCACTCTATCCTCGCTCTATACCCAATTACAACCCAGGTTTTTAAGTGTGAAAAGTGACATGTTCATCATAAACATGTCACTGTAGCTGAAGTGATGATAAGCCATAACGCGGGTCTGTGGCTCAGAGGAATAAGAGTGAGTGGCCAAGAGTTTAAAAGAAACCGATCAAAACTGCGTCAGTAATTGTGGTTGCAATTTATTTCATGATTTTGCTAGAATACACTCTAAAAAATGCTGGGTTAAAAACAACCCAAATTGGGTTGAAAATGGACTAACCCAGCAATTGGGTTGTTTTAACCCACTGAATGGGTTGTTTTAACCCAGCAATTGGGTTGTTTTAACCCAGGGAATGGGTTGTTTTAACCCAGGGAATGGGTCGTTTTAACCCAGCAATTGGGTTGCTTTAATCCAGTGAATGGGTTGTTTTAACCCAGCAATAGGGTTGTTTTAACCCAGCAATTGGGTTGTTTTAATCCAGTGAATGGGTTGTTTTAATCCAGCAATTGGGCTGTTTTAACCCAGTGAATGGGTTGTTTTAACTCAGTGAATGGATTGTTTTAACCCAGCATTTGGGTTGTTTTAACCCACTAAATGGATTGTTTTAACCCAGCAATTGGGTTGTTTTAACCCAGTGAATGGGTTGTTTTAATCCAGCAACTGGGTTGTTTTAATCCAGTGAATGGGTTGTTTTAATCCAGCAATTGGGTTGTTTTAACCCAGTGAATGGGTTGTTTTAACCCAGCAGTTATGTTAAATGCTTGCTTAAAATAACCCAACCGCTGGGTTAAAACAACCCATTCACTGGGTTAGTCCATTTTCAACCCAACTTGGGTTGTTTTTAACCCAGCATTTTTTAGAGTGTAGAGAGCATGCAGATAAGCATTCACTTCTTTATTCCTGTTTATCTTGTTCTTTCATTTTAGTTTAGCTTTTCATTTGTTTTCTTGATTTCTTTCTGATTTATATAATTAAAAGTTTGGGGTCAGTATTTTGTTTTTAAGAAATGAATACTTTTATTCTGCAACGATGCACTAACTGATCAAAAGTGACAGTACAGATTTGTACATGGTTACATTGAAAGTTTGTCTCAAATAGATGCTGTTATTTTTAACTTTCAATTCATCAAAGAATTGTGTGGAAAAACCCTGCATAATGCAATCCACTAACATATAAAGCAGAGCTCTTTTCAACATTGATAATCATAAATGTTTCTTGAGAATGATTTATGGAGGATCATGTGACACTGAAGACTGGAGTAATGATGGCTACTAAAAATGGAAAGGAAAGGAATATATTTAACACTGACCCGTCGAGGCATGGCCTCCTCTAGACCCCTGAAGGTGTGCTGTGGTATCTGGCACCAAGATGATAGCAGCAGATCCTTTAAGTCCTGTAAGTTGGGAGGTGATTCATCAGACCAGGCCACCTTCTTCCATTGCTCCGTGGTCCAGTTCTGATGCTCACGTGCCACTGTTGGTGCTTTGGGCGGGGTCAGGGGTCAGCATGGGCACTGGTCAGCAACCATACACAACAAACTGAGATGCTCTGTGTATTCTGACCCCTTTCTATCAGAACCAGCATTACGTCGCTGCCCGATGAAACTCAATGTCCAAAACGGTTACTTTTCAGGAAGTGAAAAAAACACCGTATTTCAAAAGCAGTTGAATGTAGCGTTGTCATACTTGGTACAGCATCTTTACATGTAAACATATTCTTGCCAGTGTAATGATATAATCCACATTTGACCAAAATTTTGTTTAAATGGACATACGTGCATATTTTACAGTAACGGTGGTCGATACACGTTCTTCCGGTCATTTATTAGAATGGCCAAGTGGCGTTTCATATTGACAGAGGAATACGTGCTGGACATTCTCAGCCTCTGGTGATCGCAGAATGAGTGAGGCATGTTCTAGTGACAATCATGACAGTAGCATTACAGGCTATAATTTGATCAGTTTGACTAAGAAAAAAAAAGTTTGAAGCTTATCAATGAGACCGAGTTTATTTACATACTAGCAAGTACTTTTGGCTATCCAGTGCTGAGCTTCGATGAAACTTCACGAGACCGGCGAGATGCTTCCACAGGGCGGGAGACACGCGGCGTGATTGACAGCTTTGACACCAAATGGATATACGTGAAAATTAGATGACATGATTTCACAACTTTTCATTGGCCATTTAGATATGTGAAGCATACTGTATACAGAAATGAACCTGGACATTTAATCCGTCGACAAATCTCAAAATCGGCAAAATGGACATACGTGGTTTTTATCGGACAGCGAAGATTAACTTCTTGAGCAGTTTGAGCTCCAGTAGCTCGTCTGTTTGATCGGACCACACGGGCATCAATGAGCCTCGGCCGCCCATGACCCTGTGGCCGGTTCTCCACTGGTCCTCCATGACCCTGTGGCCGGTTCTCCACTGGTCCTCCATGACCCTGTGGCCGGTTCTCATCTGGTCCTCCATGACCCTGTGGCCGGTTCTCCACTGGTCCTCCATGACCCTGTGGCCGGTTCTTCACTGGTCCTCCATGACCCTGTGGCTGGTTCTCCACTGGTCCTCCATGACCCTGTGGCCGGTTCTCCACTGGTCCTCCATGACCCTGTGGCCGGTTCTCCACTGGTCCTCCATGACCCTGTGGCCGGTTCTCATCTGGTCCTCCATGACCCTGTGGCCGGTTCTCCACTGGTCCTCCATGACCCTGTGGCCGGTTCTCCACTGGTCCTCCATGACCCTGTGGCCGGTTCTCATCTGGTCCTCCATGACCCTGTGGCCGGTTCTCCACTGGTCCTCCATGACCCTGTGGCCGGTTCTTCACTGGTCCTCCATGACCCTGTGGCTGGTTCTCCACTGGTCCTCCATGACCCTGTGGCCGGTTCTCCACTGGTCCTTCATGACCCTGTGGCCGGTTCTCCACTGGTCCTCCATGACCCTGTGGCCGGTTCTCCACTGGTCCTTCATGACCCTGTGGCCAGTTCTCGACTGGTCCTTCATGACCCTGTGGCCGGTTCTCCACTGGTCCTCCATGACCCTGTGGCTGGTTCTCCACTGGTCCTTCATGACCCTGTGGCTGGTTCTCCACTGGTCCTTCATGACCCTGTGGCTGGTTCTCCACTGGTCCTTCATGACCCTGTGGCCGGTTCTCCACTGGTCCTTCATGACCCTGTGGCTGGTTCTCCACTGGTCCTCCATGACCCTGTGGCCGGTTCTCCACTGGTCCTCCATGACCCTGTGGCCGGTTCTCCACTGGTCCTTCATGACCCTGTGGCTGGTTCTCCACTGGTCCTCCATGACCCTGTGGCTGGTTCTCCACTGGTCCTCCATGACCCTGTGGCTGGTTCTCCACTGGTCCTTCATGACCCTGTGGCCGGTTCTCCACTGGTCCTTCATGACCATGTGGTTGGTTCTCCACTGGTCCTTCATGACCCTGTGGCTGGTTCTCCACTGGTCCTTCATGACCCTGTGGCTGGTTCTCCACTGGTCCTCCATGACCCTGTGGCCGGTTCTCCACTGGTCCTTCATGACCCTGTGGCTGGTTCTCCACTGGTCCTCCATGACCCTGTGGCCGGTTCTCCACTGGTCCTTCATGACCCTGTGGCCGGTTCTCCACTGGTCCTTCATGACCCTGTGGCCGGTTCTCCACTGGTCCTTCATGACCCTGTGGCCGGTTCTCCACTGGTCCTCCATGACCCTGTGGCCGGTTCTCCACTGGTCCTCCATGACCCTGTGGCCGGTTCTCCACTGGTCCTTCATGACATGTGGCTGGTTCTCCACTGGTCCTTCATGACCCTGTGGCCGGTTCTCCACTGGTCCTTCATGACCCTGTGGCCGGTTCTCCACTGGTCCTCCATGACCCTGTGGCCGGTTCTTCACTGGTCCTCCATGACCCTGTGGCCGGTTCTCCACTGGTCCTCCATGACCCTGTGGCCGGTTCTCCACTGGTCCTTCATGACCCTGTGGCCGGTTCTCCACTGGTCCTTCCTCTGAGCACTTTTGATAGAGACTGACCACTGCAGACCGGGAACACCCCACAAGAGCTGCAGTTTTGGAGATGCTCTGACCCAGTCCTCTAGCCGTCACAATCTGGCCAAACTCGCTCAAATCCTTACGCTTGCACATTTTTCCTGCTTCTAACACATCAACTCTGAGGACAAAATGTTCACTTGCTGCCTAATATATCCCACCCACTAACAGGTGATGATGAGATTATCAGTGTTATTCACTTCATCGGTCATAATGTTATGCCTGATCGGTGTGTTTATTTACATATATACATATTTAGTTGGTCTGGAAGTCGTGAAAATATATTTTCCTGGTAATGTTACTTTTTATTTTAGTTTTCGATAATAATAACACTCACTGCAGCTTCTACTTTCAACAAACATGAAGAGAAATCACATAATTTCAGATTTTTAACCCTTAATTGCACACCTCGGGTCTTTAGTGACCCGGGACGTCATTCACTCCCCTCATCCATTTCTTAAAGTTAGACTTTAACCTTCTTATTCCTCAATCAATTCATTATAAACAATATAACAAGAAAAATATATATACAATTATAAAAGAATGCCTGTTTTCCCACTCATTTTGTGTAAAGTGTATGAAGGTTTGTAACAGTGTAAGTATATTTTTTTTCTGCACAACAATAATTGAATATTTGATAACGGAATAAGTGCAATTCAGCTTTATTTCACAAGGTGGCGATGTCTGATACACAATGATGAAGTGACGTTTCACTCACGTTTTGAGAATATGTTTGAGATGGTGAATATGAGACACGTTGTTAGATAGAGATCCGGAGACCCGAATATGTAATAATGACTGGTGAAGCATTCATGCATTTAAGGGTTAAAAGGCTTGACGGATGAATTACACATTTTTAGGGGAGCTAAATAAAACGCCTAACGCTCTATAGTATTCATCAACCCAAGTGCAATTATTGGTGTGTGTGTGTGTGTGTGTGAGAGTGAGGTCATCAACGCAGAGCAGTATTTAAGTACATCTGACAGTGCACATTAAGTGTAACAGAATCGTCCGCTTCCTCTGCTGGAGTAATTTACAGTTTAATTCATTGCTTAAGGGGGTCTCTTACTCCTTTATTGACACACAGTGTTTGTTCGATGTGCTGAGCATGAGCATATGTTCTGAGTGGAAACCAGAGAAAATGGATGGAGAACTGCCACATCTCCTCCAACTGATTAACGTAATGGCTAACCGTTTGTCTTTTTTTCGAATACTCTTTCATTTAGCTCCGAAATGACCTTGAAGCATCTCCAAGCATACGAGAGCCTGATGCAATGAATGAAATAGGCCGTGTTGCAAAAGCAGATTTCATTATCTTCCCAGCATTATGGAAATCGGAGTAAATAGCTGGCGGTGAGGGGGCTTGATGTTTTTTTTAAATGCTGTATATTTGGTGGTTCTGGAGGAAAAGAGACACATTTAGTCACACGACAAACAGGAAACCGTGATCCTCAGGGCGATGAGGTTAAATCAGATTGCGATCCTAAGATGTTAGTGTTATTAAAGGAAGGCATTTATGGAGTTATGCTCACAGACTGGTTTGGTTTTAAGTAAAATAATGCATTATTAATAAATCTAATAAAGATGTCAAGGTGAAAAATAAACAAATGTGTGTCGTACTAATGCTCTAAACAGCCATGACTTCTATTAAACACTTACATTTCATGATCTATGTAGGATTTTAATCAAAGTTTGTGCACAAATGAGAAATTGCTTTTACACAACAGTTGAATAAATGTAAAGTTGAAATTTAGATACATTGACTGTTTTTGCCTCAGCCAACAATAATAAAAGCTAAAACAGAATAATTATTGCGTCTCCGTAGGTGTTTTGTTCCTGAACAAGTCAGCATTTTTGAACAAATTGCCTGAATGGATACAGTTGTAAACTGCACTGTAAATCAAACAATGAATTATACTGTACAGTCTCAATATGCAATTTATGTCCTAAACATCCCTAATATTAACAAGCATGCTGCGAGTTTATGTTTGTATTCGTTTGGCAGTTTGCCCGTAGGGTAAAATCATGCTAATTTGTCTTCGTCGATGAAGAAGAAAACACCCATTGTTCTTGATAATGCAACTGTGCATAATATCAGAAAAGCATATTCTCTGTTTGAGCATGAATTATTAGTTTTCATTAGCAGTATACTACAGACTGGTCACTGGGGACTAGCAGAGATATAAGCATCATTGCGACACAAGCTATTATACAAGCAATATCTTTTGCATGACTATTCATCTTTATTTACATTTTTGATTGAACATTAGGGTGGATTTGGGTAATGTGGGACACCTAAGCTCCAGTGTGTGTATTTCCTGTTCTAACAAAATTTACGATAGGTTTAGCATGGGTGGAAATCAGGGCACTTGTCAGTCAAGAATCTCCCCTGGGAATTGCATGACAAGGTCTGTTAAGAACATTAATCTGTCATAAATAAGACAATGTTCCCAATTGACCTATCTGTAAGCCCCTCCCCTCGAACGCAGATGAGCCAATGGCAGTTGAGTATCGGTTGCGCTGGGTTGCGCACATCTTTAGGTTTCAGCACCATAGATAAACATTGGAAAATCCAAAGCTCTCATCGGTTTGATGGTGTTTATGAGGACTATAATGAGGACTTTTAAAATCATATTTTTGACTTTTTAATCTAACAATGAGTACTTTTAAAATCATATTTTCAAAATTGTATCTCATAATTATGACTTAGCATGTCATATTTTGACGTTTTATCTAATAATGAGTACTTTTAAAATCATATTTTCAAAATTGTATCTTATAATTATGACTTAGCATGCCATATTTTGACTTTTTATCTAATAATGAGGACTTTTAAAATCATATTTTCAAAATTGTCTCATAATTATGATTTAGCATGTCATATGTTTGACTTTTTATCTAATAATGAGTACTTTTAAAATCATATTTTCAAAATTGTATCTCATAATTATGACTTAGCATGTCATATTTTTGACTTTTTATCTAATAATGAGTACTTTTAAAATCATAATTTCAAAATTGTATCTTATAATTATGACTTAGCATGTCATATGTTTGACTTTTTATCTAATAATGAGTACTTTTAAAATCATAATTTCAAAATTGTATCTTATAATTATGACTTAGCATGGCATATTTTTGACTTTTTATCTAATAATGAGTACTTTTAAAATCATATTTTCAAAATTGTCTCATAATTATGATTTAGCGTGTCATATGTTTGACTTTTTATCTAATAATGAGGACTTTTAAAATCAGATTTTCAACAATTGTATCTCTTAATTGTGACTTTATGATAATAGAAATGAGCTGATCAGTAATCTAGTTGAATATATATGTGTATGAATTAATTAAATTTCTATGAATAATATACATTTTCTTATTGAGATTTCTGTACTTGCCATTTTTTCAAAATGTTTTTTAAGAATTGGTTATATTGTGTTTTTGGCCTGCATAAGGTATAGTGAATAGAGACTTTTTAGGTCCAATACTCGTGTCCCAGATTACAAAGTGACCTGTCCTAGATCATCAAATTCAGCCAGAATGGCACAAAAACACTAATAGTTATGGCAATGTCTCCTCTGGGTGTAATATCTACAGTCTTTCTTCTGGTTTAAATTAGTCACATTGGTGCTTTTAGTCAGCAGTGGCTAATACCCCAGTGTAACACCACGTTTATTTCAGTAGACATACACTGTTCAAAATAAAAACAGAAACTTTACTGGTCATTTTCTGCCAGTACATTATCCAGTAATTTTTATGGAAGTACCTGTTAACCCTTAAAACACAAACAAATGCAATGTGTAATTCAAAATACAGATAAAACACCTGTAAATAACCAACACGGAAAATTCCTTCATGTTTATACAGTATTTGTGTCTCCAGTTTAACATAAGGTGCATTTTCTCTGATCGGATGGGTATCTGATTTGCTAAAACTGTCTTCATTTCCTGTGATATATGCAAATTTACACATCATCTATTTCCAAGATCAAAGACTGCATTAGGAGAGAGAGTGACATCAACCACTATTCAGTGTTAAAGCCAAACTTTCAGTGTCATTTGTGTCAGTTTGTGCGTCGTCTAGCTGAAGGGATATCTTTGGCAATGCGTGTTGCAGTAGAAGTGTCATTTCTGGCTATAACATGACTATAACACGCATTCACACATTTCATTTCATTCATTTTTTTTATTTTATTATTATAAGTGTGAATCAAAAAATTAAAAGCACATAAAAAAAAAAAAAAAAACTTTTTATCTCATAATTAGGACTTTAAATCATAATTTAGATTTTTAAGTCATAATTTTGACTTTAAATCCAAAAATGTTATTTTTTAAGTCCTAATTTCAACTGTTCATCTCACAATGACTTAGCATGTCATATTTTTGACTTTTTATCTAATAATGAGTACTTTTAAAATCATATTTTTGACTTTTTATCTAATAATGAGTACTTTTAAAATCATATTTTTGACTTTTTATCTAATAATGAGTACTTTTAAAATCATATTTTTGACTTTTTATCTAATAATGAGTACTTTTAAAATCATATTTTCGACATTTTATCTTATAATTATGACTTAGCATGTCCTATTTTTTACTTTTTATCTAATAATGAGGACTTTTAAAATCATATTTTCAAAATTGTATCTTATAATTATGACTTAGCATGTCATATTTTTGACTTCTTATCTAATAATGAGTACTTGTTAAATCATATAATCAACATTTTATCCTATAATTATGACTTAGCATGTCATATTTTTTACTTTTTATCTAATAATGAGGACTTTTAAAATCATACTTTCAACATTTTATCTTATAATTATGACTTAGCATTTCATATTTTTTACTTTTTATCTAATAACGAGGGCTTTTAAAATCATATTTTTGACTTTTTGTCTAATAATGAGTACTTTTAAAATCATATTTTCAACATTTTATCTTATAATTATGACTTAGCATGTCATTTTTTACTTTTTATCTAATAACGAGGGCTTTTAAAATCATATTTTTGACTTTTTATCTAATAATGAGGACTTTTAAAATCATATTTTCAACATTTAATCTTATAATTATGACTTAGCATGTCATTTTTTTAACTTTTTATCTAATAATGAGGACTTAAAATCATATTTTTGACTTTTTATCTAATAATGAGTACTTTTAAAATCATATTTTCAATATTTTATCTGATAATTATGACTTAGCATGTCATATTTTTGAATTGTATCTAATAATGAGGACTTTTAAAATCATATTTTCAACATTTTATCTTATAATTATGATTTAGCGTGTCATATTTTTGAATTTTATCTAATAATGAGGACTTTTAAAATCATATTTTCAACATTTTATCTCTTAATAATGACTTTATGATAATATAAATTGAGCTGATCATTAATATAGTTGAATATAAATGTGTATGAATTAATGAAATTTCTATGAATAATACACATTTTCTTATTGAGATTTCTGTACTTGTCAATTTTTTTCAAAATGCTTTTTAAGAATTGGTGATATTGTGTTTGGCCTGCATAAGGTATAGTGAATAGAGACTTTTTAGATCCAATAAAATGATGTTTTGGCAGCTGTGATTAGCCGCCATAGTACAAGTGTAATCTTGAAATGTATGTGTTTTAAATTTGAAGCTATAGGCTGATCAGAGCAGACAGATGTGATCAAACATCAGCACAGTGAACATGCCATGCTCTTTATGTGCACTCATTTCCTTTAAGTGTTTTGTCACATGTCATATTCCTCGCTGCAGGAGAGCCGTGTGCAGAGACTAAACATCCGCCTGTTCTCTGTCTGCTTGTGGATGGGGTTTGAATCAGGGGGTTTTGGCTTGACCTTGGGTGTTTTTATTCTCCACATCATCTGTGAATGCTCATTTCTCTCCTTCCCGCCAGAGGCTGCTTACTATTAACACCTCAAAGCAAGGGTTGCCAAGCTTGCCACATCCATTTGATGTATGGAAGAGAAAGAGAGAGAGAGAACTGCGAGGCAATTTGATTTCAACAGTCTTTTACTTTGACCAGACACAAAAAAGGGCTTATGTTCTTGAAAAGGCCTGACAAAGCCCATGCTATTGTGGGATAATAAGGGGGATCAAGTCTGAAGATGTGAAGCGCCGCAAAGTCATGCAATGAAATTAATCATGCTGGAAATGTACGATACAATCTTAATTATAATTGGTTTGAATGGTATAATGTCAATAGATTCCGGGGCTTGTGCCTCCATGGTATGATTATTAGATATACACTATATTGCCGGAGGTTTTGGGACGCCTGCCTTTACCTGCACATGAGCTTCCCATTCTTTTTGTAAATTTCCTACCGTATATATATATAAAAAGGTATTATTAGTGGTAATATGCATTGCTAAGGACTTCACTTTAAAGGAAATTTTCTCAATATTTAGATTTGTTTGCATCCTCAGATTCTGGATTTTCATATAAATTGTATCTCGGCCAAATATTGTCCTATCCTAACAAACCATACATCACTGTAAAGCTTATTTATTCAGCTTCTGGATGATGTATACATCTCAATTTCAAAATATTGACCCTTATTGACTGGGTTTGTCCAGGGTCATATATATCAAATCAAATCGGTATTTGCCTTGTGTGTGCACATCTTTTGTGATTGGACCTTTGTTCATCGATGAACGCACATGTTTATGGTCAGTTTGAGGTATATTGATGAATAATGAGATATACCATTAATAAAACCGTATTACTGGGTAACAAAAGCTTTGGCGGAAATGTGTTCGGGTTTCAGTCCTATTAAATTATATTCCAGAAAAAGGAATCTTTACTCTAAACATGGAACAGTAATTGTTGGAGTGGAAATCCAATTATTTTGCTGATGTTCAATTTTAATATGTTATGGTCAATTATACAAGTAATTAGAAAGCTAATCAGAACACGCATTCTACACGTTCCGACTGCTTTTATCATTCCGACTGAATTTCAATTGAATGGCCACGTTCATTTCTGCTCAGATTTTTCAATATTGAGAGATTCAATCTTGCAGCTCAAATTGTAGCTGTATGAATTTGATATAATTGCATTCGGTCCTGAATCCATATTAACTCTGTTAGGACAATATTCATAATCCAATGAAATATGATTTTTCATGATATGTTCATACACTAGCATTCAAAAGTGTGAGTACTTTTTTTATTTGATAAATCAATATTTTGGCATTTATAAGTGGCATTTGTATTGTTACAAAACACATTTCAAATAAAGGCTGTTCTTTTGAACTCTCTATTCATCAAATAATTCTTTAAAAATGCATCACTAATTCAACAAAAACATTAAGCAGTACAACATATTCAACACTGATATTAATAAATGTCTCTTGAGCAGCAAATGGAGCAAATGGCTGCTGAAAATTCAGCTTTACCATCACATTAATGCATTAATCCTACTGTAATAACTCTACTGGTGGCCCGATCTCCGTAAAAGTTTGCATGCTTCTTTAGAATAAATATGGTGCACATGCTCAGCTAATTTGGTGAGGTTTTGCGCAGAGCAGACCATTTTTCAGTCATTTAATGGCATTTTGCATAGGCTAATATAGAGCATTTTTTTCACCTTTATAAGAGTTAATCCATCATTAATGGCCCAAAGTCCATACAAGTTTGCACGCTTCTTTAGGATCACGTGACGCATGCGCACGCCCGATTTGGTGAAGTTGTATGCAAATCAGGCAGGAAAAGGGGCCGCTTTCAGCCATATAATGGGATTTTCCATAGAAATGCATCACCTTTTTAACCGTTATAGCGCCACCAAGGGGCCAGTCACTGCCTCCTTTTTCGCGGGACCACAGATTGAGCTCTTACATAGGCGTGCTGAGTTTGGTGAAACAATTTCGTTCCGTTGACGAGTTGTGGCCAATGAAGTAAAAGTGGCTCCTCCCACTCCGTGCATTTTGGCGGCCCTTAGGGACCGTGAACCCAAATTTGCACTTTTTTTTTGATAACTACACAGCAAAAACTCCAGAGTTAAATTAACTCTCCTGGGAGTATATGTAAGACCACACTCAAGAGTTTTAAAGTGTTAAAATAAGAGTGTTAAAGTAACACTGAAGCAGTGTTAAAGTTAATGAGATAATTAAGTGATTAATTGAGTGATGATTGGCCATTTTTGAAGATACCTGATGTTAACACGCGGAATCACCAAATGAGAAAAATCTAAAATTTCAGTGTTTGCTTTACTTTGATTTTACCCTTGACTTTTAATATTATATTTTGTTTGGTGCTGTAACTGAGTTGTTACAGCCAGACAAGTAATGACAAAAGCTGATTGCTTTAAGTTGAAAATGCTTGATTTTGGAATCACAAGGCTGGTGTAAACATAACTCAGATATAAGGTTATAATCAATGATTCAGCTCAATTGATGAATATGTCAAAACATAACCAACACCACCTGATCAACTTTTACTCGTTGCTTGTCTGGCTGTTAAAGCAACCAAAACAAAATCTAAAGTGTTAAATGTCAAGGGTCAAGATTCAAACTAAATCAAACACTGATTACCATAATGGTGACATACGAATTGTGGGGTTCTCCTTTGGCGATTCTGCGTGTTATCATCAGGTGTTCATCACTAATGGCCAATCATCACTCAATCACTTAATTATCTCATTAACCTGAACACTGCTTCAGTGTTACTTTAACACTCTTATTTTAACACTTTAACACTCTTGAGTGTGGTCTCACATATACTCCCAGGAGAGTTAATTTAAAGGGGCTATATGCGTTTTTCTGAAATTTAAACACCGCGACTGACACCTGTGGCCAAAAAACAGAACTGCTCTTATTTTCTGCTCGCTCTCGCAGCGGTGGTGACGTCTCATCCACAGACAGCGCGGGAAAAAACGACCCGACAGAAAATAGGAAAAATAGGATACAGGCTTATAGGTGCACCCACTGTGAGCGGACAAGGTGTCAGTATGCTCATCAGGAGATGTTTGAGTCATAAATGGTAAAATAAAAAGGCTATTGTTACGTTTATTTTGGGGAAAAAGTTGCATATAGCCCCTTTAACACTGGAGTTTTTGCTGTGTATTGACATTCAGACTCCAGAGAATCTCGCTGCGCTGGTTTGGTTCCGGTCGGGCCAAAAACCTACGGCTTACGGTTTGGTCTGCCCGGTCCGTTTTAGATGGAGAATGATGTATCATGGGAAATTTAACAGTTACAATAGGGTTTCAGCCTTTCAGACATGAACCCCTAATTACATTTAAAAATATTTAAAATTGTAATATTTCACAATATTGCTGTTTTATATTTTTAATCAAATAAACGCAGCCCTGGTGAGCCAACACGTTCTCATGAAATGCCTATATATAGCACAAATTGTATATATCATGCGATTTATACGTTAAAATTAGTTTTAACGTGCATATGATACATTGTCACCTCATTGGGTAGGTTTAGTGGTGGTGTGTGCATATTACACGTAATAAAGTGTGTATCATATGCACATGATACCTGCGTAACATATGTAAGTAAAAACTCATTTTGCCGCATAAATCTCACAATAAATACAATTCGTGCTATAGATACGCATTTTCATGAGATCAGGCTTGGTGAGCATAAGCAAATAAGAGAAAACATAAAAAAACTTACCAACCCCACTTTTGAACATTCACAGTTTGCTCAATTCAAATATACACAATGTTTTACATTTAGCTTGATCTAAAAAAGAGAAGTTTGCATGCACCAATGTTTCAGGACAAACACTGAAGGTGTTCTCCGATGTCAAATATGTGTATATACCCATGGATTCTACCCTTAGAAAAGCAGGTTAACAGAATCATAACCGAATCTATGAATCTTCTGTAATATCAGAAACCGCTCGACTTTCAACTTTCAATGCAATGATAGTTCTAAACGTGATAATAACCCTCTATGGTACGCAATATGATATCACAGAGGAAAAAAAATATTTGTGGTGTTTTGCTGGCTTAAAATTGGACACCATAACAATATCAATAAAAAAAAAAATTCTACTTTTTTTGTTTGGTTTTTTTTGTTTGTTGCCCTCAAGGCAACATTGCACCATAATGGACAAATTGAAACATTTGACATTTTCATGTAGAAAAAATTGAAATATATTTACGAAAAACATCAATTTCTTTAACCAGACACTTGAACAAACAGTTTTTAATGTATTTCAAATTTCATATTTAATAAAAAGTAACATTTCAAATTCAGCTTTTGCTCTCAGGCAACACTGCACCATCGTGGGACACAAGTATCACCAAAACCATCAAATCAAGTGATCATATCCATCTTCATCCTCATCTCATACCTTCAGTCTCTCCCTGCCGGATTGTCACAGATCTTCCTCATCCTCGTCCTCATCAGTTGTGTTTTATACCTTTTTTAAGTGCTATAGAAAATGTGCAGATCATGTGCAGTTATAGTGAATTACTCTTATAATTGCATTACAAAATCATGCAAAAACGCTAATATATTTCAATAATTCCAGCTCTTTTCCTTACAAATATACTTTATTTGTACCCAGTGTGTCTGGTATGGCCTTCTGTGATTCCATTATGGTACAATGTTGCCTTGAGGCAACACAGTTTTTTGTTATGTACTCTAAAACATTTGGTGATATATTATGTAAAGTTTTTGAAAATACTCATATTTCTGTGGGTGATTAACTGGACTCTTCATTGGAGAAAATATGTGGGTCATGTGACTACTTTTTTGCACTTTCATTGATTCGTATTTGAGTTCTTCTTCCCTGAGATAGGTTTGACTAAAACATTGGTGTTTCTTTTTATTAAAAATAAACTAAAATAGACTGCCATGAGGCAACACCGTACCATAGTTGGGTTCAAGCCTCTTCTGCAGTGCTTACACCTCTAACATCAGACTCTCAAGTGCTTGACAAAAAGGCTAATCGATAACATCAATGTCACTCCATTAAACATTTAAAAAGTACTAAGCTGGGACATCTGAATCATATTCACTGATTCTTGTCTGTAATCTTGCATGGCCAGGTTTCTCCATTTCACTGCTTTTATGAAGCAGTGAATGAAAGATTGTAGATCTGTAGATCTGAAAATTTAGATTGTGAGCAGACTTAAGGCCATTTATTTCTATTTAAATTGTGAAAAAAAAAGAAAGATTATGCTATCGTGAACATATATGTGCAGTATTGCATGCAGATGTCAGTATGATATAGTCTTGTTTTATTACTCTCTCAAACCTTGGATGTTTTTACTGTTTTTTCCCCCTTTCGTGTCTTTTTTGCTGCTGATTTTGTTCATTTTTGTTCATAAAAGCAGTTGATAAATGAATGTAAATGTTTGTAAAACCTGCCCAAAGCTGTAGATGCAATTGTTGTGAATTAGCTGTAATAGCCACACTGGTACTTTTACAGAAATGTTTATTAATGTGCACTGTTCCTATACATCTAATTCGAATGCATTAAAGTAAAAAGTAAAGGTTTGACTTGCCATATGCATCATTGAGAGTGCACTTTATTCATTAGGTTATCATTCAGAAACCATCCAAATCTGAGTTGAAACCAGGAGAGCTAAGTAATGCTCAACATGGAATATTTCACAAAAAATTGATATTCCACAATGTTTAAAAAAAATATATATAGCTCCAAAATTTTGTGTTCCTGTATTTATTAATCTGTTCCATTTTTCCTGACTCTAAACTCTTGTGGAGCACATGTGAAATCCTAGTCTAATAGAGTCTCTCTCTCTCTCTCTCTCTCTCTCTCTCTCTCTGAAGATAGAGCAGTATAATTGATTAGTGTACTCAGGCATATTTCTGTCCCATTTATGATTCTGTCATTGAGCTGAAATCACTGCAGGCTTAAAGAGGTCCAACTAACAGTACTGTGGTGCTCTCTGGGTGCTGCCACACTCTTTTGAAGAAAATGAAAAACTAATGTAGATGAGCATGAAAGAGAGAAAGAGGGTGATTTCCATGACCTTCCATGATACATTTTTGATGGTGACTAGGGAGGAATGGAGTGCATCAGGAATAATTCTGGTGTGATGTGTTAATGTAATATCCTCAAATTCCCAGGCATATCTGTCTTGCTTAGCCGTGTCTTTAGCAATCTGCAGAGCTAAATTGAAGACTTGGGGCAGATTTACTAAGCTTGGCAAATTAGCGCAAGAGAGCAATTCCAAAACTGCGCAGATAGGGGTGGAAAGTTCTGCGCGTGATCTACTGATGATGTGCAAATTAAAGCCGGACCATTTCCATAATGACCAACCCAATCCAAGAGCAGTGCAGATTAGCATCTGGTATAAGACGTGCTTTTTTGGGCGGTAAATAATGGCGCAAAAAACAGTAAATTGACAAACACAAACCTCAGTAAATCACCTTACGTGATTCATTTAAATACTCTCCCATAAATGTTGTGTCTCAAAGGGAAACTCCTACCAATGCATATGCAATAAGTTCAGCCGCAAAAACAACCCTGTCCACGCCTTTTCAGCGCTAATTTATCACTGCGTGTCTTTAGGAAATCCTTTGAAAAGGTTTGAGTTGGCACAAGATGTTAATAAATCTAGCCCTAAAGGTGCTTTGCTTAATGCATCCATTATTCCCACTTTGCATGCACACTTTTCTTCTTCCTAAATACTGATTCAGACTTGCTTATATGTGACTGTCTAATGAGACAAATTCGGACTTTTGAGTACGGTTTATTCACTGTAAAAAACACAACTTGAAAAAAGTAGAAATTACTGATTTTGTTGTGTTGGTTCAGCAAAAATCCACACTGTAAAAATCTCGTACAACAAAAAAAAATCTTAGTACTAATTTCCCCTAGCGTTTTCTTGTTGACTCAACTTTTGTAAATAACAGTTATACGAACTGAAAATAAGTTGTCTGTGACACACAAAAAAAGTCAAATTGACATTATTTGTTTTCTGGAGAGATGCAACTATTCTGTAACACATCTTTTGTAGTTGAGCCAATTCAACATTTTGTGTCTACTGGAAACAGAAGCTCTTATTAAGAATTAACAGGTTCAGATGTAGAATTTTTTATTGAAAATATCTGGTCACCATTATGGAGATCGGTGTTTCCTTTAGTTTGGCTGTTTGACTCTTGGCGTTTGTGGTTTTTGTAACAGTGTTTAACACAACACATAATTTGTTGCAAAGAAAGCAGTAACCAATGATCAGGTGATAGATAACAGCATTATAAATGGGAGTATCGAGACCGATCGAGAATAGCACTTATCATTCTATTCATTGTCTGTCTGTCTAATTTATTTATTAAAAAAAAAAAAAAAAAAATTCTGTTCTGTGCTAGATTAACTGAGACTTTTTACAGCACTTGCATATTGTTGATATTGTTGCCCTTGGACTGCTCTAGCTTCTTCTATTGCCCTCATTTGTAAGTCGCTTTGGATAAAAGCGTCTGCTAAATGACTAAATGTAAATGAGTAGTTTACTACTTAATTCATGATCAAAAGTGATTATTTATGAAACATATATTGTATTAACCAACACATTTTTTATGCAGCAGATCGGTCATTCTGAATTTTGATTTTTAAATACATAGTGGGAACTTTTTTTAGACACACAAACGCATAGACATCAAGAATCAGCATATGAATCTCAATAATGATGACATGTTTCATGCCACAATGCATACTGGGAGCCATTATTTTAATACTATGTTGGCTCCCAGCATGCATTGCGGCATGAAGAATGTCACCATTGTTGAGATTCATATGCTGATTCTTGATGTCTGTGTGTGGCAAAATGCTTTTTTCCTGTAATGTATTTTAAATTCAGAATGTCTGATCTGCTGCAACAAAGTTTTGCTGGTAAAATAATGTTGTAAAATATTGGTCAGAAATAAGATTATTGATTTATTAGAGTTTGTGAGGCTGACAACTTAATCATCTTGGTTTCTTTCTTAGCAACAAATTATGTGTTTTGCTAAACACTGTTGCAAAGGCCACAAACTCACACAAAGAGGCTAACTGCCTCTTTAATTCTCTTTGATTTATTTTTTTAAATAAAAAATTCAACTTCTGTTTCCAATTGACAACGTTTCTTGAATTGGCTCAACTACAAAAGATGTGTTACAGAATAGTTGCATATCTCCAGAAAACAAATAATGTCAAGTTGACTAAACTAAAAAAAATTTACGTCACAGACAACTTATTTTCAGTTCGTATAACTGTTATTTACAAAAGTTCAACAACAAAAAAAGCTAGGGGAAATTGGTACTAAGATTTTTTTTTGTTGTACAACCTTCACATTTTTTATAGTGTTGGCACAAGCTGTTAATAAATCTAGCCTTAGAGGTGCTTTCGAATACTCTAAGTGATAGAAAATGCATCCATTATTCCCACTAGATCATTTTGCATGCACACTTTTCTTCTTCCTAAATACTGATTCAGACTTGCTTATATGTGACTTCTAATGAGACAAATTCTGACTTGTGAGTACGATTTGTATGTCGAGATAGAAATTCTGTCATTTATTCACCCTCATGTTGTTTCAAACCCATGACTTTCTTTCTTCTGTGGAACACAAAAGGAAAGGTTTTGAAGAATATTCAAGCCACTCTCTGTGTTTGAATAAAAGTGAATGGGGACGGGGGTGTCAAGCTACAAAAATAACGAAAAACACTAAAACTTTGCAGACTTCAGCACTATCTATAAACTGCATTCCAAATCCTCTAAAGTCAAGAACTGTGTGTGGAGAACAGAATGCAATGCATTATTTGCTGAAAAAAAAAATAGCCTGACATCTGCTCTTTTCCATACCCCGAAAAGTGAATGGTGACAGAGAAAAGTTTTTTTTATATATAACAATAGGATGATATACATGCTATAAATATTTCTCTTTTTACTCCATGTATGAACGTAAGTCATATAGGTTTTAAAAGACATAGGGTGAGTAAATGATGACAGAAGTATCATTTTTGGATTAAGCTTTTCTTTTGAAGAACCTGTAATGAAACTTCAAGAACTTTTATAATGTCCAAACAAGACCAAAAACATGATGGTAAGGCATGGCAAATTATGCATCACTTCATTACTTTATCACTCTGTAAACAAAGTCATATCAATCACAAGTTCAGTATGGAGTACCGCAAGGCTCAGTGCTAGGACCGTTGCTTTTCACCATGTACAGTACATGCTAAACTTGGGAGATATTATTAGAAAACATGTCATTAGTTTTTACTGTTACGCTGCTCAGCTCTGTATTTCTTTGCTGCGTGACAAAACATACCAATTCACAAAACTAACAGAATGCAGTCTATATAAAAAATGTAATGACTAGTATTGGTTTTATTTATTTGACAAAAAATCATATTCTATTCAAATAATAACCTAGAATACAATCTAACACTGGATGGCTGTTCTGTCAAGTCCTCGTCATCAGTGAGGAACCCGGGTGTGCTCTTTAATACCAATCTCTCATTTCCATCTTAAAAAAATATCTATTTCAACATATATGCAATGTCAGATGCAGAGATGTTAATTAATGCGTTCATGACCTCAAGGCTAGATTATTGTTATGCTCTACTGGGTGGTTGCCCTGCTCGCTTAATAAATAAACTCCAGCCGGTCTAAAACGCAGCAGCTCGAGTTCTCACTAGAACCAAGAAGTATGACCACATTAGCCGGTTCTGTCAACACAGCACTGGCTCCCTAACAAACAACGCACAAATCCTGCTGATTACTTACAAAGCTCTAAATGGTTTGGCTCATCAATACTTGAGCAAGCTCCTATTGCATTATAGTCCTTCACGTTTATAGTGGTCTCAAAATTCTGGTAGTTGATAAATATTATCAGTTGATAAAAAAAAAGACACAAATCTAAGATTTAAAGAGCTATCTCTTTAACCTAGTATACACGTATCACTTTTCTATCATTCAAGGATTATTAGGTTGCATAAATTAGGTCAACCGGAACTGGGACCACTTCCCATAACACCCAATGTACTTGTTACATTGTACAACCAGGCCAGATCTGGTCTGGACCTGCCCCTGGATGACCACAATAGCCCTGGATGTCAGCGGAGACCATGTCTACTAGAGGAGCCCAAGAGATAGATCCCCTGTGAAGGCCTCGATGACGCGACAGCCATCGGCGCAAATCCTCAGTTAAGACTATATGAGAACCCGACAAGTCCTGTGCACAGACCCTAAGGCCAGCTTTGATGACTCCCCAGCATATGTGATATATGATGTATCCCAATCTTCAAGCAGAAGGAACTGGATTAAATATTCTGAATGATACCAGTTAACAATCTGACTTGGAAGCCTGGAATCATAACCACACCATGTTGGTTCGTCTGGCCAGAGGAAAACTGGTCACCCGACGGAGCCTGGTTTCTCCCTTTCTGTCACCAATCGAGCAATGACATTTTGATTCAAAGTGATACATGCACAGATTAGTTATTTTCAATAAGATCAATAGCATGCCTTTAGAAAATAAATATTGTGAGCTTTTTATATTTACTTTAAAAGTGGAAATTCCTTCCAAATAATACGGCCAGCGCCCTGTAGCCCAAGACTGGTTTCCCACTGAATCTAATCAGGGTTGAGCCTGGTCAGTACCTGGATGGGAGACTCCTGGGAAATCTAGGCTTCTGCTGGAAGAGGTGTTAGTGAGGCCAGCAGGGGGCGCTCACCCCCTGGGATTGGGTCCAAACACCCCAGTATAGTGATGGGGATACTATACTGTCAAAGAGCACCGTCCTTCGGATGAGACGTTAAACTGAGGTCCTGACTCTCTGTGGTAATTTAAAATCCCAGGATGTCCTTTGATAAAGAGTAGGGGTGTAACCCCAGCATCCTGGACAAATTTGCCCATTGGCCTCTATCCATCACGGCCTCCTAATCATCCCCATATACACTCACCTAAAGGATTATTAGGAACACCTGTTCAATTTCTCATTAATGCAATTATCTAATCAACCAATCACATGGCAGTTGCTTCAATGCATTTAGGGGTGTGGTCCTGGTCAAGACAATCTCCTGAACTCCACACTGAATGTCAGAATGGGAAAGAAAGGGGATTTAAGCAATTTTGAGCGTGGCATGGTTGTTGGTGCCAGACGGGCCGGTCTGAGTATTTCACAATCTGCTCAGTTACTGGGATTTTCACGCACAACCATTTCTAGGGTTTACAAAGAATGGTGTGAAAAGGGAAAAAACATCCAGTATGCGGCAGTCCTGTGGGAGAAAATGCCTTGTGGATGCTAGAGGTCAGAGGAGAATGGGCCGACTGATTCAAGCTGATAGAAGAGCAACTTTGACTGAAATAACCACTCGTTACAACCGAGGTCTACAGCAAAGCATTTGTGAAGCCACAACACACACAACCCTGAGGCGGATGGGCTACAACAGCAGAAGACCCCACCGGGTACCACTCATCTCCACTACAAATAGGAAAAAGAGGCGACAATTTGCACAAGCTCACCAAAATTGGACAGTTGAAGACTGGAAAAATGTTGCTTGGTCTGATGAGTCTCGATTTCTGTTGAGACATTCAGATGGTAGAGTCAGAATTTGGCGTAAACAGAATGAGAACATGGACCCACCATGCCTTGTTACCACTGTGCAGGCTGGTGGTGGTGGTGTAATGGTGTGGGGGATGTTTTCTTGGCACACTTTAGGCCCCTTAGTGCCAATTGGGCATGGTTTAAATGCCACGGCCTACATGAGCAATGTTTCTGACCATGTCCATCCCTTTATGAGCACCATGTCCCCATCCTCTGATGGCTACTTCCAGCAGGATAATGCACCGTCACAAAGCTCCAATCATTTCAAATTGGTTTCTTGAACATGACAATGAGTTCACTGGACTAAAATGGCCGCCACAGTCACCAGATCTCAACCCAATAGAGCATCTTTGGGATGTGGTGGAACGGGAGCTTCATGCCCTGGATGTGCATCCCACAAATCTCCATCAACTGCAAGATGCTCTCCTATCAATATGGGCCAACATTTCTAAAGAATGCTTTCAGCACCTTGTTGAATCAATGCCACGTAGAATTAAGGCAGTTCTGAAGGCGAAAGGGGTCAAACACAGTATTAGTATGTGTTCCTAATAATCCTTTAGGTGAGTGTATACCAATTGGCTTCATCACTTTCTCCTCTCCACCTATAGCTGGTGTGTGGTGGGCGTTCTGGCACAAAATGGCTGCCGTCGCATCATCCAGGTGGAGCTGCACATTGGTGGTGTTTAGGGTTGCCACCCGTCCCGTGAAATACGGAATCGTCAATTTGACCCGTATTTTACATAGATCCACACATATGCAGTGTGGAGAATACGAATAGCAAATATAAAGAAATCAATTTCACAATAAGTAGTAGAGAAGCTCATTTGCGTGTGGTTGCGTTTTAGCGGCTTTGTTGCCATAGCGGCGGAGTCTCGAAAACATGCGCTGTACACTTGCGTGTTTTTTTAAAAAAACATGTCGAGCTCGCGTCCACCGTTTGAACGCAAGAGGATCTCCAGATATTGGGTTGAATAGAAAAAAGGTATCAATGGGTCTGTCCAGTAACTCATGATGAACCTCAGGCCAACTGCACACTTTATGAGAAGCATTAAAACAACATGCAGTGACACATATACTTGCTTCTAAAGGTAGGCCTATTGTTTTTTTTTATTTTTTTTTATTTTTTTATGGATACTATATTAATATAATATTATCAGTGCTTGGCAGACATAATTATTATATTTTTTAGACAGGTTAGGTTAATTAATATAGCCTAATTATAGCCTAATTAATGTTATTGTTAATTTATCATTTAGCTAGACTATATTAATCATTCATAATAAATAATCCTGTCATATAAAGCTTATGACATTTAAAAAAATATTTAGAGAAAAATGGGACAAATAATTACATAACAATATAGTCATCATTTAATTTTGAATTTCAGAATTGTCACAAAAAGTGATCATTTTTTTACATAAATGACGGCTTTGGGACAGTTCACCCAAAAATGAAAATTCTGTCATTATATTTACACACCCTCAAGTTGTTCCAAACCTGTATAAATGTCTTTATGTTGAACACATTCCTACTATGGAAGTCAATGGTGTCCCCAAAGCAGGGTACAAACTTTCTTCAAAATATCTTCTTTTGTGTTCAGCAGAACTCATACAGGTTTGAAATATCATGAGGGAGAGTAAATGATGACAGAAATTTCATTTTGGGCTGAACTGTCCCTTTAAAGTGCACCAAATTGGCTACTAATAAATAAAATAATCAAACGTAAAATAATATAAAATGTTGCAAGTTCATATATTTGATCTCATGTTTTCTTATGGTTTATTGTTGAAATATTCAGTTCATGACTTTATTCTTTATTTGTGTCCTTGATTTTTTTTCCATGTAAAGCGTTTTGAGTGCGTAGAAAAGCACTGTATAAATGTAACAACTTTATTATTTTTAGTATTATTAATAATGAAAGTCATCATATAATTTTCACTGCCATATGATGCTGTGAAGAACAATTGTTGACACTTTATTTTAAAACATGCTCAGAAGAATAGTACAGGTGTTTGTTCAAACTTCTGAGTTTGCTTGAGAGACACATCTTTCCTTTGTTTAGTGACCAAAAGATCAAAAGACACACAAAACAGGTTCGCTGGCATGACTCCATTTTGGAAATTTGTTTGTTATGAATGAGTTCCTTTGTCCTGCGTCAGTGAATGCTCTGTTCTGTTGCCATTTCCGATGTATTCATTCAAATGCAAATGTGGTGTAGGTGCTGAAGAGCTGGTAATTTAAGCGAGTATCGCAGCTGCATGAGTGGATTGAGTTGGGCTGTTGTGTTGAGCGTGGATGGGGGGGCGGCAGGTAAAGGGATGTCATCCAATGCCTCAGTTGCTGAAAACTTCTGTTTGCTGCCTTGTCATAACTCCCCAGGTTAATCAATAATTCACAGATTGAATTGTTCTGTGGCTTCCTGGTTTTCTCTTCTTCTGCTGCAGGGGCAGACACTCAGCCAAATCAGGCATGGTGTATTCATTTTACTCTTTCCAATTTCTCAATAAGAGGAAAACCCTGTATTGTATTATTCATGAGGTATGAATTATGTTTGTACCTCAGCTTGAATAATAGCCCATCTAAAGTTAGGGATAACTGCCATTGAAGGCATGAAGACGTGGTTTAGGGTGCTGTAGGGCAATCATAAAAGTGTGTGTGTGTGTGTGTGTTTGGGGTGTATATGGTAGTCTATGCCTTTCACAAGGATTTACCTCTGCTTTCTAATGATTGATTAGTTATTTACTGTTGGTTGCTGAACTATCACATTCAAATATTATTAAAATGTAAATATATAAGAATCATGTGACACTAAAGACGCGAGTAGTTATGTTGGAAAAAGTGCATCTATCATCATAAAAGTGCATCTAACCATCATAAAAGTGCATCCATCCATCATAAAAGTGCATCTATCCATCATAAAAGTGCATCTATCATCATAAAAGTGCATCTATCCATCATAAAAGTGCATCTGTCCATCATAAAAGTGCATCTATCCATCATAAAAGTGCATCTGTCCATCATAAAAGTGCATCTGTCCATCATAAAAGTGCATCTATCATCATAAAAGTGCATCTATCCATCATAAAAGTGCATCTATCCATCATAAAAGTGCATCTGTCCATCATAAAAGTGCATCTGTCCATCATAAAAGAGCATCTATCCATCATAAAAGAGCATCTATCCATCATAAAAGTGCATCTGTCCATCATAAAAGTGCATCTATCCATCATAAAAGAGCATCTATCCATCATAAAAGTGCATCTATGCATCATAAAAGAGCATCTATCCATCATAAAAGTGCATCTATCATCATAAAAGTGCAGCTATCATCATAAAAGAGCATCTATCCATCATAAAAGTGCATCTGTCCATCATAAAAGTGCATCTATCCATCATAAAAGTGCATCTATGCATCATAAAAGAGCATCTATCCATCATAAAAGTGCATCTATCATCATAAAAGAGCATCTATCCATCATAAAAGTGCATCTGTCCATCATAAAAGTGCATCTATCCATCATAAAAGAGCATCTATCCATCATAAAAGAGCATCTATGCATCATAAAAGAGCATCTATCCATCATAAAAGTGCATCTATCCATCATAAAAGTGCATCTATCATCATAAAAGAGCATCTGTCCATCATAAAAGTGCATCTATCCATCATAAAAGTGCATCTATGCATCATAAAAGAGCATCTATCCATCATAAAAGTGCATCTATCATCATAAAAGAGCATCTATCCATCATAAAAGTGCATCTGTCCATCATAAAAGTGCATCTATCCATCATAAAAGAGCATCTATCCATCATAAAAGTGCATCTGTCCATCATAAAAGTGCATCTATCCATCATAAAAGAGCATCTATCCATCATAAAAGTGCATCTATGCATCATAAAAGAGCATCTATCCATCATAAAAGTGCATCTATCATCATAAAAGTGCAGCTATCATCATAAAAGAGCATCTATCCATCATAAAAGTGCATCTGTCCATCATAAAAGTGCATCTATCCATCATAAAAGTGCATCTATGCATCATAAAAGAGCATCTATCCATCATAAAAGTGCATCTATCATCATAAAAGAGCATCTATCCATCATAAAAGTGCATCTGTCCATCATAAAAGTGCATCTATCCATCATAAAAGAGCATCTATCCATCATAAAAGAGCATCTATGCATCATAAAAGAGCATCTATCCATCATAAAAGTGCATCTATCATCATAAAAGAGCATCTATCCATCATTAAAGTGCATCTGTCCATCATAAAAGTGCATCTATCCATCATAAAAGAGCATCTATCCATCATAAAAGAGCATCTATGCATCATAAAAGAGCATCTATCCATCATAAAAGTGCATCTATCCATCATAAAAGTGCATCTATCATCATAAAAGAGCATCTGTCCATCATAAAAGTGCATCTATCCATCATAAAAGTGCATCTATGCATCATAAAAGAGCATCTATCCATCATAAAAGTGCATCTATCATCATAAAAGAGCATCTATCCATCATAAAAGTGCATCTGTCCATCATAAAAGAGCATCTATCCATCATAAAAGAGCATCTATGCATCATAAAAGAGCATCTATCCATCATAAAAGTGCATCTATCCATCATAAAAGTGCATCTATCATCATAAAAGAGCATCTGTCCATCATAAAAGTGCATCTATCCATCATAAAAGTGCATCTATGCATCATAAAAGAGCATCTATCCATCATAAAAGTGCATCTATCATCATAAAAGAGCATCTATCCATCATAAAAGTGCATCTGTCCATCATAAAAGTGCATCTATCCATCATAAAAGAGCATCTATCCATCATAAAAGAGCATCTATCCATCATAAAAGTGCATCTATCCATCATAAAAGTGCATCTATCCATCATAAAAGTGCATCTGTCCATCATAAAAGTGCATCTGTCCATCATAAAAGAGCATATATCCATCATAAAAGAGCATCTATCCATCATAAAAGTGCATCTATCCATCATAAAAGTGCATCTGTCCATCATAAAAGTGCATCTATCCATCATAAAAGTACATCCATCCATCATAAAAGTACATCCATCCATCATAAAAGTGCATCCATCCATCATAAAAGTGCATCTATCCATCATAAAAGTGCATCTGTCCATCATAAAAGTTCATCTATCCATCATAAAAGAGCATCTATCCATCATAAAAGTGCATCTATCCATCATAAAAGTGCATCTATCCATCATAAAAGTGCATCTATCCATCATAAAAGAGCATCTATCCATCATAAAAGAGCATCTATCCATCATAAAAGTGCATCTATCCATCATAAAAGTGCATCTATCCATCATAAAAGAGCATCTATCCATCATAAAAGTGCATCTATCCATCATAAAAGTGCATCTATCCATCATAAAAGTGCATCCATCCATCATAAAAGTACATCCAACCAAAATATGGTTTTTCACTTTAAAATAACGGTCAAGGTCATTAGTAGTTCCTGCGTAGTGACTAGATAACCCTTGAGTAATTAGTAATGCATTTTATGACCACATTGAGAGTAAAAAAAGACAATAATCAGTAATTCTTTATAATTTGTCATAGTTACCATATAGTTCTTGGTGATGCCAAGCCCATTCAGTAATTATTGATTATCTAATAAGGAACTATCTTAGTCCTTAATTCAATATTACTTACTGATTAGTTAAGCTTGTTATGATATGTAATATCATGTACGAATGTACTTAAAATATGTATGAATTGCTGTGAGGTCAGGTTAGTCTCAACAAAAGCAAACACGACATTCAAATACTAAAGAAAATAAATACGTTTTTAAATAAGAGTTAAAAGTGTTAATGGAATGGGAGACTTTTCCAGAGTTTCTGACCCTCCATGGAAAAAACATGATCTTCTTCAGATTAAAATGAGTCAATTAGGTTAAAATTAGTCATGCAAATTGGTATTTGACTTGTGTGTGAGCGGTGCTTCTTGCATTGCTACACTATTGACAATAGACAATGGACCTCTTTACTCATTCTGACTGTTTTTATGATGTCTTATGAGTGTTTTCCCTTTATACATCTCAACTGTGTTTTCAAACAAGGGTTTTTTTAAGCTGGAGTAGGCTACATATAGGAGGTAACCATAGCAACAGCTCCTTGATTTGTTGTCTGTATCAGATACCTTGACAAAGCTTACTGTCATTATTTCACAGCATTATAGATTTACACATAAAACCTTCACATTTTTAAAAGCAGAGCCTCTTGAAAATCATTAATTCACATACGGTCTATCGTATAGAATCCTGTTCATTATCTCAAAGCAAAAAAAGAGTCTGTGGCCTTGAGAAGTTATTTTTCAGAAAAAGAAGAAATGCAGTGCTGGACCTTAATCCAAATAATATAATTTCAAGGCCTAGTGTTGCGATCCCTCACATTAAAGAGAAGAATGCTTTACTACAGGAGGAGGGGAGGGAGGAAATGGCGGCTCGGTGTCGGTCTCCTCACACTTCTGCCCTTTTCATCCTCCAATCCGATTCTGATACAAGTATCGGAAATATCACCAATACCACAACATATTCTGGCATTGGTATCGGCGAGTACTTGAACCCATGTATTGATCCGGTACCATTTTCTTAAACAAGGCCTAGTTATGACGCGAGCTTTGAATGCTTTTGGTTGTGAATTGCGCTCAAAAAACTTTGACTCTTCTCTGACCAGCTGACATAAACCATACTTTCAATAAACCGAAAACAAATCCTATCCGGTTATGAAGTGTTTTCTGTGTGTTGACAAATCTTTTGCGATGTTCTAACAGACGGGATTCGCACACAACACGTCTGCTAATGTCCGATTCGCCACCTAATGACTCCTTTGAACCGAATCATTTTAAAGTCAACTGATCTGTCCAACACTGAACTCACGAATCAGTTTAATCATTTACTCTGAACACATCTGAAATGAGAACACAAGTGTGCTTACCCAATTTAGCAAGAGTGGGTGTAAGAGTTAGTTTTAATCAACTTTCAGCTTATATATGTTCACAATGTGTAGTCAAATAAATAGCCTAAAATCATTTAGTTTAATTTCATGCATGAGTTATAGAAAACATTATCTAGATTTTTTTAAGATTCTTTTTATTGCAATTTAATTGAAATCCATTTTAATTTTTACAAATTTAGTTTTATTTAAAAATTATTTAAAGGGTTAGTTCACCCAAAAATGTAAATTCTGTCATTAATTCCTCACCCTCATGTGGTTGGACACCCGTCAGACCTCCGTTCATCTTCAGACACAAATGAAGATATTTTAGTGTAAAGCTGATGCTGAGAAAGGCTTCAGATAGGCCTCCATTGGCATTCAGTACATTCACACTCACAAGACCCATAAAAGGCACTTAAAACATTGTTACAAAGTCCATCTCACCACAGTGACTCTACAATAATTTTACGATGCGACGACAATAGTTTTTGTGTGCAAAAAAAAACCAAAATAACACCTTTATCCAGCTTGTTCTTGTCTTCCGTGTAGGTCTCCATGCGCGAGGCAACCAGGTTACTTACTTTTTTAAGTTAAACCAACAATATTTGTTTACAGTGTAGTAATATGCATTGCTAAGGACTTCATTTGGACAACTTTTAAGGAGATTTTCTCAATATTTAGATTATTTTGCACCCTCTGATTCCAGATTTTCAAATATTGTCCTATCATAACAATATGACGCAGATCCGGCGTTCGGACACATGACCCAGAAGCGATTTGTTTACAAGCAGAGGAAGACGTGCGTGTCTAAGCTGTTGAATTCTACATTGATCGTGCTTTAGGTCTCGGCGTAGTGCTCAAAATCGGGCTTAAGTGTGCATTTCATGGATTCCCGAACACTGGATCTGCGTCATATTCTCGCGCATGCGTCGTGGAGGCACACACGGAAGACAAGAAGAGGTTGAATAAAGTCGTTTTTTTTTTTTTTTTTGCACACAAAAACTATTGTCATCGCTTCATAAAATTATTGTAGAGTCACTGTGGTGAGATGGACTTTGTAACGACGTTTTTAGTGCCTTTTATGGGTCTTGTGAGTGTGAATGTACTGAATGCCAATGGAGGCCTATCTGAAGCCTTTCTCAGCATCAGCTTTACACTAAAATATCTTCATTTGTGTCTGAAGATGAACGGAGGTCTGACGGGTGTCGAATGACATGAGGGTCAGTAATTAATGACAGAATTTACATTTTTGAGTGAACTAACCCTTTAACTGTCCACGTATGTGGACACCGTGCAACAAAGGCGTAAAATGGGACAAAAAGCCACAGATGACAATATGGAATATTGTGCTTTTATTATGTCATTTTATGCCATGCATAACAGCTCATTTATTTAAAACATTAATATTACAATATAACAACGATAAAACGCATAGTGTAGGAACTATACTGCTAGTTACATATATTTGGAAACCTAATAGCAATATAGGCTGGGCTTTGCTGGCACACACTCCTCATCACACACACACTGTCCTCTGGGATATTCTCTGTTCCTCTGGACTGAGTGATTGACCTGCTGTCCCTGTTTGGAAGGCAAAATGCAAATTTGTCTCGGTGTGTATGTGTAAAGTTGCCATTTAATGCCATATGTCATATTTTAATGGTTATTTATGTTGATATATTTGTTAAATGTCTGTTTTATTACAATATAAGACAATTCAAAACATATTTGCAAAAACGGAACAGATATACTAGGTTACAGAAATCAGACTTTATGTAATCTGACTCCACTGTTGCATGACGTCCATCAGACAGCCATCTTGGATTAATGATGTCATCAAGCAATGAATATTTGGGATACAAGACAGTAGCCACCATAGATATCCATAATAAAGGCTAGATGTCTCACGGCGGAGTCTCTAACGTCATCACCGGCGGCCATCTTGTCACAGGCAGGGTTCTGTGGTACCTGATGATCTGCATGAACACAAATACTCTTATCTCACTGAAATCTTGACGGATTTACAAATGGTTTGGTTTCTTACAAACGTTGTTAACGTGGCTATAATTATGGATGCTTGAACAAATTATGCACCCATTATGCAAGCACCCATGAAAACACAATGAGTGAGCGAGCTGACGGTGACAAGATGGCCGCCAGGTGCCGACGTCCACCTCCATTGGCCAGCAGCGGACGAGACATCTAGCCTTTATTATGGATATCTATGGTAGCCACTGTTAAAATATTGCTGTCAATCTACTGACACTGCCCTCAAGTGGTTTGGAGAGAATTACCAAGATAAATTAACCCTAAATGGAGTTAAATAAACTGTCCCCAAATGTGGACACCATGCATGAAAGTGAGGTGAACCCAGAACAAAGTTGTTGTTAGCTAGCTGATCATTTTATGAAATTGTAAATGGCAGAAAATTAGGCTATTTGTTCATTTTTTTAATACTATTTTTTAATATTGATATGATTATATACCAAAACAATTATCTGTAAATTGTAAAATGAGGAACAAAAACAAACATCAAGGTATCAAAATAAGATAAGCAAAAATGACAAACTTTCTTTGAATTTATTTAAAATGTATTGTCAGTATTGCGCTTGCAGATCACGTGGGTAGGGGACTTTTTTACTGTGCGTGTGTGTGTGTGTGTGTGTGTATGGATGACAATGTCTGTCAGCCACCACAAAGACAATTTTTGACCCAGAAAAACCCTGTGCGCGTGACACTCGCTCGCTGTCTTTGTAATATTAATAATAAAGCTGTGTGTTATTAACAAGCGGCAACCTCCCCCAGTTTCTCTACGTCCATTTTTGTGTCTATGGTCACTATATGAGGAAACAAACGCATAAACTGTCACTTCAGTCTTTGACCCTTTTAGCGCACTTCATGAGCACCGGTGACCTTCCCATATCAGCCTTTCTGAGCAATGCTCTTTTGTATTCAGACTGAAAAATCCTTCATGCAACCTCGGCAATGTTCACTTCCATAATTTATGGAAAAGTTTATCATGCCGAAGATTACCCTTGGAATTTCACACCAAGAAAACAAATGATTGTGCATCTGAAACACTAATATAAATTTATAATGTTGATTTCGTAACACCCTGTCTCTGGAAGACGTGGAATTCATGACTAAACATCTGCGCTGCCGTTCTGCTGATATTTTTTTATTTGCTAATCTCTAAGCTAAACAGATTGTGTACTTGTCAATCATCGATGCATTATTTTCCTTTGCTTGTTAGGCGTCCTCAAAAGCCAAGTGTTTATAGATTAACTGTCACACATTTCTTATGTAATTCTCAGGCTGCCCTCGCTGCTGTCAGCTTGTTATGTTTCCTCACAAATTGAAGTTTTACAAGAATCAACATTTTAAAACTAAAGATGGTGGCACTTATTATTTCCCATAGCTGACCACACGCAATATGTGTGTCATATTGATATTTGGAATAATTGGATTGTTGAAAAAGCAGCGTAAGATCTGGAATAAATGAGTCTAGTTTCTGACTTGAGACAGTCGAGCTCTCATCATTTATGAGTTATACCGCTTGAAAAAAAACTGAGTAAACAGTTTCTGTCCTATAAAAATCAGCCACTGAAACGAATGGCTAGTGGATGTGTTATCCTCCCCTTTTTACATTCTCCTGAGCTCTGTTACCTCGACAACCAGGTCTCAGTAAAGCTTTGAGAGATTGCAGCATGATCCAATTATGGTACATGTCCTCACACGCTGCACTGCAAACCATCTCTTGGGTCAATGATAATTACCCCGGGGGCTCTGCAACTCCAATAACCTTTTTCAGTCTTTACCAGGCACACAGCAGCTTCCCCTTAGTAACTTCCTGTCAGCGTGTGCCCCAGGGTTCAGGGCCTTCACCAGTGCAAGGCGTTCTACTGGAAATGTTTATTGATGGGAACCCTGATGCACAGCACAGACTGGGATTGAGATCAATATGTTTATTTTTTACTGTACTTACTGTCTCACTACTGTTCCGCATTGCTTATTTTCGTAAAATGGATAGGTGCACTTTTATGATGGACGGATGCACTTTTATGATGGATAGATGCACTTTTATGATGGATAGGTGCACTTTTATGATGGATGGATGCACTTTTATGATGGACAGATGCACTTTTATGATGGATAGGTGCACTTTTATGATGGATGGATGCACTTTTATGATGGACAGATGCACTTTTATGATGGACAGATGCACTTTTATGATGGATAGATGCACTTTTATGATGGATAGATGCACTTTTATGATGGATAGATGCACTTTTATGATGGATAGATACACTTTTATGATGGATAGATTCTGTTTTATGATGGATAGATGGACTTTATGATGGATAGATGCACTTTTATGATCAAAGATTCACTTTTATGATGGATAGATGCACTTTTATGATGGATAGATGCACTTTTATGATGGATAGATACACTTTTATGATGGATAGATACACTTTTATGATGGATAGATTCTGTTTTATGATGGATAGATGGACTTTATGATGGATAGATGCACTTTTATGATCAAAGATTCACTTTTATGATGGATAGATGCACTTTTATGATGGATAGATGCACTTTTATGATTGATAGATGCACTTTTATGATGGACATATGCACTTTTATGATGGACAGATACACTTTTATGATGGATAGATGCACTTTTATGATGGACATATGCACTTTTATGATGGATAGATGCACTTTTATGATGGATAGGTGCACTTTTATGATGGACAGATGCACTTTTATGATGGATAGATGCACTTTTATGATGGATAGATGCACTTTTATGATGGATAGATACACTTTTATGATGGATAGATTCTGTTTTATGATGGATAGATGGACTTTATGATGGATAGATGCACTTTTATGATCAAAGATTCACTTTTATGATGGATAGATGCACTTTTATGATGGATAGATGCACTTTTATGATTGATAGATGCACTTTTATGATGGACATATGCACTTTTATGATGGACAGATGCACTTTTATGATGGATAGATGCACTTTTATGATGGACATATGCACTTTTATGATGGATAGATGCACTTTTATGATGGATAGATGCACTTTTATGATGGATAGATACACTTTTATGATGGATAGATGCACTTTTAAGATGGATAGATTCACTTTTATGATGGATAGATGCACTTTTATGATGGATATATGTACTTTTATGATTAATAGTTGCACTTTTATGATAGATAGATGCACTTTTATGATGGATAAATGCACTTCTATGATTGATAGATGCACTTTTATGATAGATAGATTCTGTTTTATGATGGATAGATGCACTTTTATGATGGATAGATGCACTTTTATGATGGATAGATGCACTTTTGTGATGATAGATGCACTTTTATGATGGATAGATGCACTTTTATGATGGATAGGTGCACTTTTATGATGGATGGATGCACTTTTATGATGGACAGATGCACTTTTATGATGGATAGGTGCACTTTTATGATGGATGGATGCACTTTTATGATGGACAGATGCACTTTTATGATGGACAGATGCACTTTTATGATGGATAGATGCACTTTTATGATGGATAGATGCACTTTTATGATGGATAGATGCACTTTTATGATGGATAGATACACTTTTATGATGGATAGATTCTGTTTTATGATGGATAGATGGACTTTATGATGGATAGATGCACTTTTATGATCAAAGATTCACTTTTATGATGGATAGATGCACTTTTATGATGGATAGATGCACTTTTATGATGGATAGATACACTTTTATGATGGATAGATACACTTTTATGATGGATAGATTCTGTTTTATGATGGATAGATGGACTTTATGATGGATAGATGCACTTTTATGATCAAAGATTCACTTTTATGATGGATAGATGCACTTTTATGATGGATAGATGCACTTTTATGATTGATAGATGCACTTTTATGATGGACATATGCACTTTTATGATGGACAGATACACTTTTATGATGGATAGATGCACTTTTATGATGGACATATGCACTTTTATGATGGATAGATGCACTTTTATGATGGATAGGTGCACTTTTATGATGGACAGATGCACTTTTATGATGGATAGATGCACTTTTATGATGGATAGATGCACTTTTATGATGGATAGATACACTTTTATGATGGATAGATTCTGTTTTATGATGGATAGATGGACTTTATGATGGATAGATGCACTTTTATGATCAAAGATTCACTTTTATGATGGATAGATGCACTTTTATGATGGATAGATGCACTTTTATGATTGATAGATGCACTTTTATGATGGACATATGCACTTTTATGATGGACAGATGCACTTTTATGATGGATAGATGCACTTTTATGATGGACATATGCACTTTTATGATGGATAGATGCACTTTTATGATGGATAGATGCACTTTTATGATGGATAGATACACTTTTATGATGGATAGATGCACTTTTAAGATGGATAGATTCACTTTTATGATGGATAGATGCACTTTTATGATGGATATATGTACTTTTATGATTAATAGTTGCACTTTTATGATAGATAGATGCACTTTTATGATGGATAAATGCACTTCTATGATTGATAGATGCACTTTTATGATAGATAGATTCTGTTTTATGATGGATAGATGCACTTTTATGATGGATAGATGCACTTTTATGATGGATAGATGCACTTTTGTGATGATAGATGCACTTTTATGATGGATAGATGCACTTTTATGATGGATAGATGCACTTTTATGATGGATAGATGCACTTTTGTGATGATAGATGCACTTTTATGATGGATAGATGCACTTTTATGATGATAGATGCACTTTTATGATGGATGGATACACTTTTATGATGAATAGTTGCACTTTTATGATGGATAGATGCACTTTTATGATGGACAGATGCACTTTTATGATGGACAGATGCACTTTTATGATGGATGGATGCACTTTTGTGATGATAGATGCACTTTTATGATGGATAGATGCACTTTCATGATGATAGATGCTCTTTTATGATGGATAGATGCACTTTTATGATGGACAGATGCTCTTTTATGATGGATAGATGCACTTTTATGATGGATAGATGCACTTTTATGATGGACAGATGCACTTTTATGATGGATAGATGCTCTTTTATGATGGATAGATGCACTTTTATGATGGATAGATGCACTTTCATGATGATAGATGCTCTTTTATGATGGATAGATGCACTTTTATGATGGACAGATGCTCTTTTATGATGGATAGATGCACTTTTATGATGGATAGATGTACTTTTATGATGGATAGATGTACTTTTATGATGGACAGATGCACTTTTATGATGATAGATGCACTTTTATGATGGATAGATGCACTTTTATGATGGATGGATGCACTTTTATGATGGTTAGATGCACTTTTATGATGATAGATGCACTTTTTCCAACATAACTACTCGCGTCTTTAGTGTCACATGATTCTTATATATTTACATTTTAATAATATTTGAATGTGATAGTTCAGCAACCAACAGTAAATAACTAATCAATCATTAGAAAGCAGAGGTAAATCCTTGTGAAAGGCATAGACTACCATATACACCCCAAACACACACACACACACACACAGGCGCGCATACGCACATACACGGCCCTCAATATATATTTGGACCTCAAGTGTCACAGCATAAAATGGTGAAAGTGCAACAAAAAGAAACAGAAAACTGGACAAAGTGTGCCATTACCCGCTCTTGTGGCATTTTGAGTTGTGCTGCAGTCCTTCAGAGTCTCGAACCTTTACTCAGAAACAGCTGCAATGTTTTTTCAATGCATCTAATGGTGTGTTTTTTTATTTATACCATCGTGTAGGTTTCAGCGAGGAAGGGATCAGGCCTGTGTCAGTGTTTGTGTGAGAGGTGAGACTGTGTGGGAAGAGGTTGGTAGAACTAACTGTACTTGAATTGTAATAGCTCACAGCTCCCACAATATTACATTCTTCATCTGTATAGACCCTAAAAGGCGTTATCGTCTTCCTGGCTCTGAGTCATGACCTTTCCGTTCGTGTTAATTTAAGCTATTTGTGTCTAAGGGAACAAATAGGAAGGTTAATTCAAAGGCGGTTTATAATAATGCATTATAAACAGTCTGCTCTACATCCCCTGATTCAAAGACTAATTAGGAAACACTGTCAATTTAATACTGTCAAAGAATCATTTCGCAATTTCATATTCCTCTTTTGAGTGCCATATTATTAACTGAATGATATGTGCATAATATTCATGATATGAAGTTTAATATTTCCTAGGGTAAAAAAATAATACATGCTGCATAATTATGAATATATTTTCTTTTTAATCTAAGATATACATTATGTTTAATATTTGTGACCCTGGAGCACAAAACCAGACGTGTGTTTCACGGGTATATCTGTGGCAATAGCCAATAATACATTGTATGGGTCAAAATTATCCATTTTTCTTTTATGCCACAAATCATAATCAAATAAAAGGATAGAAAAAACAGAGAACCCAAGTGCAGATCAGTTCAAACTCTATTTATTGGACAAAAAGCAAACAATATTTACATTTATGCATTTGGCAGATGCTTTTATCCAAAGCGACTTACATTATCTTCAAGCTACACATTTTACATTTTAATATTTAATCGGGCAGCCGAGCCACCAAGCAAGGGGAAATATCTGATGACTTATAATCCAAGGCCAGGCAACGGGTCAGCAATGGGTCCAGTCCAGGGAGGAAATAATGCAAGAGGGCGAGCCAGGAGAATGGTCAAGAGTTCAGGACAGGCAAAACGACCCAGTCCAAGCTGCAGGGCAGAGAATAATCCAAGCACAGGCACAGACTCCTTAACAAAGGCAAATCCAGAAAAGGGAATGGGAAAACTGAGCTGCAGGGCTGGACCAGGAAAAACAGAACAGGATCAAAACTTGACAAGGCAAAATAGAATAACATTTGAAATGCTGGACCGTAGGGCTGAAACGATTAGTAGACAATAAAAAATTGTCGACAAATATCTTTGTTGTCGAGTAGTCGTTTGATCTCATGTGACCTAATGTAAGGGCCTGCAATATCGCAATTTGACCGCTAATGAGTGTAATGCAGCCCTTACAAATATTGCAAAAAAGTGCAAACTGATCTGAACTAGCAAGATGTGGGGAAAGTTTAACAAAACTTCAACCTAAGGTTGCGTCTCAATCAGCTCCTGGTTCAGTAGTCAGGGCACTGATCAGGGATCAGCCCATTGACTCTTGTCCCTGACCACTGAACCTGGAGCTGATTGAGACGTGCAAGGCCAAACTTTTCACGGGAGCACAACGTGCATGTTGGAGCACTTAAAGAGGAAACAACTCACTAACTAGCAGTAAATCTCTTTATTAGAGAATGCAATACTACAAATAATTGTAATAATATTAACGATGTATAAGTTTGATCGAGCTTGGAGTCAGGACTGTTTTTATTATTATAACACTCTTAGGTATTATAGTCTCATCACCTGCCTGTATTTTGTTCCATGAAGACTTACAAAAGGAAGAATATCATGTCAGTTACTTTTTCATACTGTTAATTAAAAGGTGAATGAGAATCTGTCAGCTGAATTGTCATGATTAATATTGTCATTTTGTCTGCAATGTCATTTGCAGATTAATATTTTTACCATTCTTTGGGTCCTGAAGTAAATGTCCTCTTTTTCCGTTTCAGTTCTAAGAAAAGCAGTGGGCCTATTATTGTTTTATTGTTTTATGAAGCTCTTGATACTGCTGCCAAGAGATGTTTACATTCAAACATGTCTGTAATGCAGCTAATTTTTGTTTATTATTTT
>JARQWZ010002456.1:0-229465 GCA_033150135.1 Gobio occitaniae | reverse complement strand
TTGAAGCCCAAAAAAGTTACTATATATATATATATATAACTATCATACATTTTTAATATAACTCCGTTGTATTCGTCTGAAACTAAGAATGCATATACACCTAGGGAGGCTTTGAGGGTGAGTAAATCATGGGGTAATTTCATTTTTGGGTGAACTATCCCTTGATAGCCTGACGCTGACAGCGCTAGTTGCATCTTGTTCCATGTTCACAAGTTTCAGCCCTTTCAATATAAAAGTCAACGCTACTGAGTGACTCACTCATAAAGACAATCTTTGCAGCCATCTAATGGCGTATGTGTACCATTTTGTTCAAAATGAACTAAATTGAAATAATACAGCATCAATCCTTCTTCCAAAACTTGTTTTTGTTTTACCCTGATTCCCTATACTAAGCCTATTTGTTTAGTGTTTAAATGTTAGACCTGACGGGACAGTTTTCATGGGAAATTGCGAACATTTGCACTTGTACATGTGTGTCTTCTCAGCTCTGTCTGCTTTGACACATGTATAGTGTGGGAGTGGCATAGGTTAGTTGTCACAACAAGCAAAAAAGTTGACATGGAGCAACTAAATCTTGAACCTCTGGGAATCACCCGTTTAAAAAAAAAAAAAAAGGCAAACAAAGGAGAGTCTGCTGGCAAAAGCCACAGATTCTCTCTTAAAACTGTACAAACCTCTTCTCTTGTTTAGCGCCACCTCCTCTGATAGGCGTAGGTTGGCTGTTCTGGTAGAGGACACCACCCCCTCCACGCAGCATGTTGGGGTGTGTAGGAGAAGCTGGAGGTTGCTGTCCAGGCCTGATGGGTTTAGCTACAACCAGAGAATAGGGGCAAATCGTGAAAGAAAAGGTCACGGGTTACTAAAATGAAAAGCCCAAATTACAGACACTAGACGTTAATTTTATTACTAAGGTGAATTGTGCATTTAAGCACGCAGTCACCTATCTGTGCGGAGTGTCCTCTGCGGGCCATGTTTTTGGCTCTCACGGCCTCTTTGATGCGGTCCACCTCCAGCTGGTAGCGTTTGCGGTCACGGGCTGCGTTCTCTTTGGCCTCTTTGAGCGCCGACTCCAGAGCCTTCACACGCTCTGCCGTCGCCCGCAGACGCTTCTCCAGTTTAGGAAGCTCACAGCGCAGGTCAGCATTATCACGCACCAGCTAAAGAATAAAGACAAACAACATTCTTAAACTTACCTGATTTACTCTTTGTCTTCATTTAGTAAACTATGCATGTTTTTTTGAAAGCATAATTGACTATAAAAGGAAAATCTTTAAGTAAGAGTTTGTACATTTTGATTTTGAACTGGTAAAAACATTTGCTAACCCATGTGTATCATTAAGGGGACTTTTCTGGTTTGGATTTACCTGTTTGTGGACCTTGGTGAGTTGTTCTAGATTGTTCTCCAGGAAAGAGATCTTCTGCTTCTGAGCAGCACTTCCGCCAGTTTCATCAGAGTCCATCTCTGCACTCTACACACACGCACACAAAAAACTAAAACCCATCAAGTAAACAACCACCAACTCATCTGCTTTGAAAGAAATTCAATATATGGATTTACATTGACCTAAATGGCAGAATTAAAGGGATAGTTCACCCAAAAATGAAAATTCTGTCATCATTTACTCACCCTCAAGTTGTTCCAAACCTGTATGAGTTTCTTTGTTCTGCTGAACACAAACGAAGATATTTTGAAGAATGTTTGTAACCAAGCAGATAGAGCAACCATTGACTTCCATAGTATTTTTCCCTGCTATCGGAAGTCAATGGTTGCTCTATCTGCTTGAGTTACAAACATTCTTCAAATATCTTCGTTTGTGTTCAGCAGAACAAAGAAACTCATACAGGTTTGGAACAACTTGAGGGTGAGTAAATGATGACAGAATTTTCATTTTTGGGTGAACTATCCCTTTAAGTTTACTTTCAAACACACAGAAGACGTGAAAATTAAAGGATAATATGAGACAGATCCTCTCCCACCTTTTTAACGCGAGTAGCCAGATCCTGAACAAACAATTTCCTGAGGTTGTGCAGAGTCTGTAGCTCCTTGGCCTTAAATAGATGAAAAATAGCATTATTTAAATGTACATGCTACATGATGTGAATAAAACTGTCATCTGTTGTCTCCCTCTAGAGATGAAACGAGGAACTGCACTCACCACAGTTTCCTCCAAGCCTTTTAGATCCTGTCTGGCCTGTTCCCTGCGGTCCTGCATCAAACTGTAATATACAGACAAAACCATTAAATCAGCTCATTCCTAAAGACATAAAAGCCATGCAAAAGTCTATTTTAATATACATTTAATATAAATAGACGGCAGGTGTATTAATGCTTTGTACAATATTCCGGCTCAGCTCTTCAGATGCACAACAGAAACAAGGTTTTATCAGCTCAACCTCTACAATGAGGAAGATGAACAGAACCGAATGTGCGTTACATACGTGAGCTCATGTAGTTTGCGGCTCTTCTCCTGGTCAGTGGATTTGAGTTTCTCATGTTCCACCCTCAAACGCTCCTGCTCCAGCATGATCTTCTGATTCAGACTAGAGAGACAAAGAGAGGGAGAGAATTTATTAGCTACTGCTGTATATCAAGTAAGGAATAATTGACGACGGGCCGTTCAATTATTAGAACAATAATGCACACCCGAGGTGGTGATGCGGTCACGACGCGAAGCGGAGTGGCCGTTACACCTCGGGTGTGCATTATTGTTCTAATAATTGAACGCCCCGGAGTCAATTATTCCGCTTATACTACGGTTACCACACCTCAAGACATCGATCCGATTATATATTTAAAGGGATTCGTCCGGTTTTTGTACTTAAATCGCTATTGTGAGTAGGACTATTTCTTCCGCGTCTCATCCAATGGCTCTTTTGTTAGTTCCGAAACGTCATTTTAACGCTGTTAACGAAGGCTTGAGCCATTGATAGCATTCTACTGCAGTTTATTAATAAAGTTATTAGAAAGAGAGCGAGAGAGAGAGAGAGAGAGAGAGAGAGAGAGAGAGTGCTTGTGTGAATTAGGCTGCCTCTGTGCGTCTCTAAACAGCTGTTATTACCTCGCTAGAGAAAAAATGTCACGTGTAGCCTTTAAGTTGCTCCACTATATAGGCTAACTGATCAAATCGTCAGGGCAGCGCTGACACCTTTCTGTGCAAACTGTAGTGCGTGTGCGAGCATGTGTGATTTCAGTAATGAGACAGAAAAGCTTGCCTTTGGTGTCTGCTTCCGTCTGTTGGTTTTCATCTGGACTGTCTAATACTGCTGCCGCCCAGTTGTTGAACGTTTTATATTCACCGTAAATATTAAGATTTACTTTAGGAAAATCGTCTGTCATATTGTTGTTTTTCAGTTCTGTAATTTCCGTTATTACAGTTAACTATGCAAAGTGATATGGAACTGTAATGCGGTCAAGAGAGCTGCCTGGAACTACGTTCGCTGTGCGTCTCCCAGAAAATAATTGCACACCTCAGAACGTTCATCAGCCAATCAGATTCAAGCATTCAACGGCCCCGTAGTATAAGAAGTATTAACTGATAGTGCATGTGTGATGCTATAGATCAGTTATGACTGTGTGTCATAAAATCAGTAAGTATATATACACATGCACTTTAAAAGTTCAATTTCTGAAATGGTTTTATTTTGACTGAAACGTGTGTATCGTACTCTTGAAGATCAGTGATGAGTTTCTCTTTGGTTTCCAGCTCGTCTCTCAGGCTGCTGAGCTGTTTCTGATGGGCCTCCCGGTGACTGTGGATCTGCTGCTCAACCGCCTCCTAAATACGCAAACACACACTCACATTAAAATTAAAATAAACAACAAAACTGAACAAGTCCATTTTGAATGTGTGTCTACACATTTCTTACATTTCTTACCTTCACCTCATTGGCACTCTGAATCTCACTCTCTTTCTCCATTGCATGAACTTTCTCTGTGGCCACAAACACACACAAAACATTAGAAGCACAGAAAATGACAGGCTGTTTTGAAAAAGCACATGTACATGCATATTCTTCATCATGACTCTGTGTACCCTGTGCGCTGATTTTGACCAGCTCCTCATTAAGGGAGTCCACGTTCTCTTCCAGCTGTCTCTTCTTATGCTCCACGTTCTGAAGATACTCTGTCAGAGATTTAATTTTCGCCTCATGCTGCAAAACAAACATCTATTTGTTAAAATAAAGCATTTGTTTCTTTCTTCATATCTGTATTGTTTAACAGATTATAGTGCAAGGGTTTGCCATGTAAGAAATAAGTGTGTTTTAGGAGGCAGTACCCAGCAGAGGAGCGCGAAACCGTACCTGGGAGATGCGTAACTGACATGCTGCAAGCTCCTTCTCAGATTCATCCACCTTCTTGTTGCTCTCAGACTGTGTGTTTTCCAACTGCTTGCAACGTTTGACCATCGATTTGACTTCTGATTTCATCTTACTGATATAGAGTCTGGCGACAGTGAACTCTTCGTCTATAAGACCACTGCCTTCATGCTGCTGCAAAGAGAGAGAGATTACTCAATATTCTTCTGCTTTAACTGTTTAAAGTCAAGTTTAATCCAAAAATCAACTAATTATATTTATTAAAGTAAATAAAAGTGCTAAAAAATAAACTATTAAAAGGTGAAGTGTATACTTCTTTGTTAAAATCTATAAAGATGACAAACAATATTTGAATAGAAACTTCATAAATACAGATAATTGGTTATAACAACTACAATAAGCCATTCATAACAATGTATAAACGCTGTGGTGCTATTTAAGTGCCCCTGTTATGCTTTTTCATATGTAGTGTGAAATATAGCCGTTTGTGAATGTAAAAGGTCAGCAAAGTTTTAGAGATCAAAGTGCACAATAAACAAAGTTATTGTCTTTTAAAAGAAAGATTTGATTCTTAACTGCCTCAAACAAGTCGTCAGTAATTCTAGTCTTACTTCCGGCATAGGTTTGTAACAATTTGCATAATGCCAGCCTATGGTCTTCAGTGGATGCCTGTGAACAACATAAACTTCGACCCGCCCTAAAACACTGTAGTTGTAGCTGAGATCTGGAAGAGTTTGGTACATGTTTTTGACATCTCTAGAAAACTCTGTTTTCTGTGCTGTGAAAGTAAAAAGCACTTTGCATGCACTTCCAAATGATGAGGACTCGGGCTTGGACTAATACAATAAAAACAAAGACATTGTTACTGTTTGTATAACTGTGTATATAAGTGCCAAAGAAGCGGAAATTCAGACATGGCAATGGGCATTTCATTTCCAACCCGCGTTGTAAGCAGTAGACCAATCACCACAGACTGGGCCATCTGACCAATCAGAGCAGTGTAGGATCTTGGAAACAAGGGGTTTAGAGAGCCCGGATCCTTTATCGAACGGTTTCAGACACTGTGAGAAAAGAGGCGACGCTGTAATGTATATTATGAGAAAATTAAGTGTTTTTTGGCCTTGCAAATGTAATGGGGGCACTTTATATAATTTATGTTTAAGCATCAAAAACACAGCAACCACTGTTGTGAGTTTGGAGCGGGTCTATCGGTCTGTTTGACCGACAGTAGACAGGGGAGTGTTTAACATTTTGTTTGGCGATTCTACTTTGGCAGAACTTACACACTTCACCTTAAAAAAACAAATAAAAATAAAAAACATTATGTTTCATTCACCTTGATGTCATTGTTGCCCACCGCAATGCCAATCTCGGTCAAATCTTTGAGCAGTGACGACATCATCTCAGTTACCCTCTTCTTCTGGTGATTAGCCATTTCCTTCAGCTTCTGCAGTTCTGAGTCTATAGATGCCAGGGTGCTCTGAGACAAAGAGCGTTTTAAAGTCAAGTTTAGTCTCATTCTTCTCACAGCCCTTGTACATTATAGCCCTTAGATATTATAGCCCTTCTGGCACTTACAGATTTTTGACTAAGTTCCTCACTGAGCGCTTCAAACTCCTTGGTTTTGTCCTCCACCTCTTGACTCTTATGATCATAGTTGACGGCAAGCTCCTCCAGGGCCTGCAACACTTCCTTCACCTCCTCTTTAGATGCATCATTCTCCATCTGTAGACGAGTCAGCTCCGCCTGCAGGTTATCATGGTCTCGCCGTGACGAGGCCAGCAGCTGCAACACACGAAAAAAACATATGCAAGCGTGAATATACAGTGTTTACCTACTATTAGCGATTTACATCAGTTTCACATGCGGACATAAGAGCTCACTAACCTCCTCTTGATCCAACATCTGCTGCTTGAGCTTCTCTACCAGCTGAGACTGCTGATTAATCTCTTCATCCTAGAGAGAGATGAGATCGTACACAGTAAAAAAAACAAGCTCTCATTCAAGTTGAATGTGATTGAGATAATTCAAGTCTAACATCCCCTTTACGAAAAACTGACCATGGTTTAACTATATATGAATAGTATGGTGATTTTAAGGACAATTTGTAAGATTCAGGGTGCTTTCACACTAGGTTTGATTGCCTGGTCCGAAGTTCAATTACTACCCCCCTTCCCCTGCTGGATTGTTTTGACATATAATTTGAGTCCGAACAGCGGTGTTTAGCCTTGTTCAGACTGTAAGATGTTTTCAGACCGACAGAGATGACAGCACACAATAAAGCCACATACATACAGCCTCCTAAGTTTCTGCTCTTGCCTCAGAGGCTGTAATAGTCCTGCATAGCTGCTACATATGGTCATGTTATAAATAAGACAAAACATCTCTATTGCAAGAGCCTCCAGCCTACCAACGCAACAACATTTCCATAGAAACCAATGCAGATATTCTGGAAGAGTGCCACTGGTGGACACACAAATTGGATATGAAGTTGTGATACTCAGTGTGGACAGTCAATAATTTAGATCAGATTCCAACTGGATACACAAACAATTGGATTTGGCCTTTGTGTCATCAGTGCAGCCACTGTTTACCTGTTTCTAGGTAATGACAATACAGGAGAAGGTAACAATGCATAGCGTCGCTCATCACTTTTATATTTTGGTTTACATTTTGTTTCCAAATACATCAGCACATAATGGCACTTGTGTCTACCTGCAGCAAATGTACTGCACACAGTCTAAAGAACACGGGGGTCCATTTCTGCTGAAAGGGAACTGCGAAATAAATTCTCTTTGCTAGCTGTGCGCTTCTCAGGAAAGTGAGTGAGAACTAAGAACATAAAAAAAACACAGTTTTATCAAATAATACGCCATCAATAGAGGTTCACTGCTGCGATTTAGTTCAATAGCATTCATATCAGCAGCGAACCGGAGTTCACCTTTTTATGCGGACCCAGGCTCGGTTCACGAGTTCAGAAGACAGCGTACACATATTCCAAGCAAACTGAACCAAAAGTGCAAGTGTGAAAGCACCTGGAATCCTTAGATATGTGATAGAAATCTGCTTCATTTTTATGTTACATGCATGTCCGCACCTTTTCGTCAAGTTGCTCGTATAGTTTGGTGAGTTCAACCTCACATTTCTCCTTCTCAGCATCTGTGAGTCGGGCCCCAAGCATCCCTGGCACAGGAGGCATGCTTGGTGTGGATGCAAATTTATCATTATTAATTGTGTTATCCAGCGCCAAGACTTCAGCATTAACCTTCTCCTTATCATACTGCTCCTCTGCAGGTACCGTTTCACCTGCAAGACACACATAGAGAACCTTTAGGTACTGCAGATGTGCACTTTCAAAACTTTTAACCTGAATAAAATATTATAGGTAAAAAAAAATAAAAAAAAAAAAAAAAAGTTGTGTTGTACAATTAATCATATCAATCATTTAAGATTAAAAAATGCAAAATAGAGGCCTTTCACAAGTGGTTTTAGACTGGATGCCACTGAAGAAGTGTTAAAAAAAAGTTTTTAATGAAAGAACAAAACTGTTTCATAAATGTAAAAGAACATAAAAACAGCCATCTGACCGTTTCTCCAGCGGTTAAGTTCATTCTCCAGCCACGTGATGGTGTTTCGGAGGCTCTTGTTTCGTTCTTTCTCTCTCTCATATTTCTTCTTCCATTGCTCTGCTGTTAGCTCCACATTCAAACTCACTGTGTTCTTAATAGTCTTGGCTCTACAAACACACAAACACAATCACAGCTGTAAAGCTCTGGTGTTTTTCTCCTGTTTGCATAAATACATAGAGCTGTTATTATTCTTGCATAAATGCATAAACAAGTGAGACCAGTGACACCTTTATTGAGAGAAAACACAAAGTGATAAATTTGAACATGTATAAATCCATCTCCTCACCTCTGTCCAAACATAAGAGTGGATTTGGTCTCAGCCTCATTGTACGAGGAAGGAGAACAGCAGATGACGATGGTGGTCCTGCAGTTCCCACCCAAAGAATCCTGCAAGATCCTTGTCATTTTACTGTCTCTGTATGGAACGTATGTCTGAGAAAGAAACAGAGAGATTCCGGATAGAATTAGATCAACAGACATTAATAAAACAGATTTAAATCTGTTAAGGGGTTATGCTTTTTGCGGGTTAAGACTACACGATATTAGCATAATCTGTTTGACGTAGAGTGTTGTGATGATTTGCCATGGGCGTTAGGATGCAAGAATCAATAGGTTTGTCTTGTATAGTGTGTCATAGTGGACAACAAACCAACAGCGCATCTGTGACGTTTCACAACGTCCCGACCAGGGCCTGAAATGAACACCCGACCACGCGCCAAATGCGGGTGAATTTTGCAATTGGCGGGTAACACTGTCAGTCTACCTGCCACATTGGCAGGTAGCCAATGAGAATTGAGTGATTCATTGGGCAGTTTGAGAGGATGCGACTACGTTCATGCGACCGGAAAGAAGATGAGGCCCTTCTCTGACTACGTTTGGATGTGCGAGTATTAAACTGTTGGTGAGATAGGACGAGATAATAATGCAACCCTGACGTAGGCTACACTACAACAACAGTTGCACAGATGTCTGTGCGTCATGTGCGTGTGTATGTTGGGAGTTGGGAAGCGGTGAGAAAATGTCCCGGTAACTTTACCAGTAATAATAATATTAATTTAGTTCTGTTTAACCATTCCTGAACGTGACTAAATCTCAGCTTAGCAGCAGTCAGTATGACTGTCTGTGACACGGGACATCAATGAATAAAAAGATTTTTAAAAATGTATATTGTAAGAGTTATTATTACTTATATTGATTTCGTTAATAACTTGACAGCACTTAAATGTGTATTCTTACAAGTTAAAGAACAAGTGGATTTTTGAAGGGGCAAGTGAAAGAATTTTACTAGACAGATTAAAACATCAATAACAAAAAACTAGGGAATCAACAAAATGCAAGAATGACTCTGCATTAATTTAGCGTAAGTGTCGATCGATAGTGGATAATAGCCTAATGTATAATAAACTGACGGTAACAATGTTGCACTGTTGACCCTCGTGCAGCCTCTCGAGGAGAAATCAATGTTACTGAATGATTCAGTGTTTGAAAGACTCGTTTGTCTCAAAGATTCAATGACCTATTCATAAACGACTGCCTCATTCTTGAATGAATCAACCGTTTGAATGAATCGAATCAATGACTCACTCATTAAAACGGTCACCTGCTGCCACCTACTGGTGGTTTACTTTCATGTTTAAACATTCTTTCCAACTTTACTTATTTGTATTTTCAAAAATATTTAAACCAATCCCATAACATTTTTTAATGCAGTTGTAATTTTTCAGTGTAAATTATTTAATTTGATTGGTAACAGCCCTACAGTGTCTTATTATATTTCTAGATCAAATTTAAGAATATAAATTGAAAGCTGAAGCATAGTCTATATTTAATAAGATTATGGGAAAAAAATGCCCTTTATAAAAAGGTAAAAATATCAAAGATATGCAGATTTAAATATGTCAAAGCTGATTGAACATTGTTGAGAATATTTCTTCAGAATAAATTATATTTACAACACACAAACAAAAAAATCCGGACAAGCACGTGAACAGGCTTAATGTCGAGGAGAAAAAAAGTGGCTGGTAAAAAGTCACTGTGGCAGTTGGTCAAAAAAGTTAATTTCAGGCCCTGTCCCCGACAGAAAGACTAGTATGTTTCAATTGATGAAGAGGTCCATCATATCCGTGATGTTGACCAATAGGAACACAGAAGCGCTTCCGTACAGGGCTTTCAAACATGGCAAAACAAAAGAGAGGTAACAATGGTATTGGTGCTGCTAATTGGAACTATGCAATGAAGGAAAGTTTTGTGAAGCTATGGCAACAATACTCCTGCTTTATGTTTCCTCGAGGGACTAAATGCTGGCAGACAATAGTGGAAGCGCTTCAGAAACCCAGTGAGTAATGGAATTAGCATTAGGTAACCGTTGTTTGGTAACCGTTGTTTGTTCATGCCAGACATCAGTCACTATTTCCAACTTCCCGATGACATCATGGATGTCGTTAAAGACAGCAAGCGATGATCGGTTGGGAAGCAACGTGTAGCCTGGCATGTTTCTTGTCCACAATACAACAAGAATTTAGGATTCAAAAATAGCATAAACTGACAGTGACTCTAGGAACAGTTGAATGTATTATTGCCTTGCAATACCAAGAATCAAGCACAGGAAAGAGTTGGCTCACTCAGCTGGTCCTGAGATTGGCAGCTTTAAACTGTCCAGCCTATGAAGAGAACACAAGGACTACTGTGTTCTAAATGCACGGTACAGCTGTGCTGCCCATCAAGTGAGGAACAGAATGTTTCTGGTTTGAATAATATGAAATCACATTATTTAGTATTGCTTAATATATTATTTTATTTTGCATTGTCCTTTCTTGGGCTTTACGCAAGAAGCATTATTGTTTATAATGATAAAGAACAGAAAACTGAATGGGGCAAAGCTGAAGTGAATCTCTGAACTCATTCAAGCTAGCCTCAATGCTCCAGGACCCAAACACTAGAAACAAAGAGTGTACAGAACTGATCTAAAGCCTGTGAGCATGAGTGTATGAGTATGTGACTCACCGAGCCCTCGGCTAAGGCTGATATCACGTTGCCTAGAGATGACAGAGACTTGTTGATGTTTTTGGCTTCATCCAGTACAGCGCCTTCAGCTCCTGTTTTACTGACCTGTGAGAGAACGAAAGTGTTCAACACACTCAGTTCATGTTTTACTGAACTAAAAGACTAAAAGTTTAATACACACCCACCTTCTCGCTGCCTGCCAAGTCCACCAGGTAGAGTTTCCCACTGAGCTTCTGTTCTGTCTGTGTGTTCTCCTGCTTCACATTGATCTGGAAGATACTGTGACTCCTGGAGCTGTGCTCATTCATGTCTAGGACACACATAGACAATTACAACTAAAATCACACACAACATTATCTTTTTAAAAGCTCAAATGGTCTGTTGCAGTTTAGTGTCTGTTTATGGATGGATACTTGTATTTTATTATCTTTATTGAATATATTCTATGTTTTGTGTTTGTGTATTCATACTTGTCACAGCAACGTGTCTGTTGGATTTGCCCTCATCAATGGTGTCCATAACTTCATCTGGACTGCAAACAAATCGCTCAGTGCAACCCTTAAACCACAAAGACACAATTATAACAAACGACTTATCTAAAGATCAGTGGCATTTATCACTTTGTGGTCAGATTTTAATGGGACACTGGTATCAGGTTTCAGGAACTCACCTTGACATAAGGAACCCTGTTCTTGTCTTCATGTACAGATAAATTAGTCTTTGAAACTACAAGACAAAAAGAGAGCGAGAGAGAGAGGGAGAGAGAAAGAGAGGGGTATTATGGCACAAGGAATGCAGCTTTATAATTATACTACCTTTGAATTCTAGATCATGTTAAAAGCATTTCTAATTATATTTAGATCAAGTGGTTGGCAGATGTGAGGCTTAAAACAACTACCACACTCACCATCCAATAGGTCCCGAATCTTATCTAGATAGATCTCAAAATATGACACCTGCCAAAGTAAAAAAAACAGACCATTAAGAGAATGGATCCAACTTGAAATGATGGAACGAGCTTTCAATGAATTAAAAGAAAGAGTAAATGAAAGATTGTGTGAAGGTAATAACTTACTTTAATGTGGAACTCCAGATTTTCATCCATAGAGTAAATGTAGTTAAAGATGTCTTGCACTATTCTGGGAATAATTCCCATTGCATCTGTGTCATGAAGATTTCCCTAGAGAACAACCACAGTAACTCGGTCAAAAATGTAGACAACACTACTTGTCTGTTTGCTCTACTATTTTGTTCAGATATATAACACCGTTCAAAAGTTTGGGGTCAGAAAGATTTTTATTATGTTTTTGAAAGAAGAGTCTTTAACCAAGGCTGCATTTATTTAATAAAACAGAGTCAAATACTGAACATTTGTGAATATTGCTATTTAAAAGAGCGGTTTTATATTTTATTTATTTATTTTTTACTGTTGTAATGGCAAACCAGAATTTTCAGCAGTCATTACTCCAGCCTTCAGTATCACATGATCCTTCAGAAATCTTTCTGAATGCTTTGATAAACAGAAAGTTTAAAGAACAGCATTTATTTAAAAGAGAAATCTTTAGTGACTTTACAAAGGTATTTACCGTCATTTCTAATCAATTCTAAAAGACCTTCCACAGGTAAGATATGATATAATTATCATATGCGAGTATGTGAAAGTGTTTTGCACAGAATTCTTGACTTTTCATTTACACCGCAGCTGAGATATTTCAACACATTTCTTGCTCACCTCCATTGTGTGTGTTTTGCCTGATGACGTCTGACCGTAGGCGAAAATGGTTCCGTTATATCCCCCAAGCACATCTGTGGGACCACATTCATGATTAAACCTCATGACATGTTCTGACTTTTTCTTTGATTCAGAAGTCTATCAAGCGACATTTTGCTTTTACCTTTGACGATTTGTTGAGCGCAGGCCGTGTACACTTGCTCCTGACTCGTGTTGGACTGGAAAACTCTGTCAAACACATACGGTTTACCCTGTAGAGATGAGAAAAACAAATATAAAATTAAATGCACTAGAACCATTTAGGATCATAAAAAACATAAATATGGCTTCAAAGGCTTGAATTGATCAGCTGACAAGCAGCGAAGGAAGAAACCAACATATGGCTAGAGTCGGGTATCATTTGGGTTTTTTACGATACCGGTGCCTGAACCGATACTTTAAAAAAAAAATTTTTTTTAAAAGAGCCACAAAACGACGACGGATGACATTAAAGAACAGATTTTTTTTTTTTTTTAATTATTAAAAATTCTTTAAAATGGAACAATTTATTAAACGTTTAAAGTATACTTAAATATATAAATATAAATAGATACAACACACAATTTACTTAACAAATTCACAGTAAAACCTAAGCCACCTAACCCAACTACAACAGGCCTAATTTAACACTAAATAACAGTTAAAGTAACAACAGCAAAGTCTGTATTCTTGGTATGCTACAAACCAGCTTCAAGGTTCAGCTTTATTTTGAAATATGACCATATTCTCTGGCTAAATATTTTAGAATGCATCGCCTTATTGTTTCCATGGTGACGTGTCATGCTTCTCACATGACACATAGCAGCCGCAATAGTGCTGTATGACAGCTTTATTTCTTTTTTATTCAAAATATTCACAAACTTGTTAACTATGTCACTAACTATCTGATATTCTGATTTTCAAATATGTGTGAGTGAGTGAATGTGTTACTTAATCTATTATGCACAATGGGCGCCGCCGTGTTAGTTTGCGCCTCAGAGAATCGGATCTGTCGGATTTACATCACGTAACTTCATCCTTGTCTCACAAAATACATGAAAGTAAGTGACTGCTGAACTGGGAGAAGAATAGAGTAAATTATATAGTTACTATATAATGTGTATCTGATATGAATAAAACACATAGTCAAATTATAACTGAACAGATTGTTATTGCTGCTTCCATAGACCACAGTGTGCATTTTTTGCAAGTACTTATGCGCATTTAAATGTCTGAAACCTAAAATAAACATGATGTGGTTGAAAACACTGAATAGTTGTGATATGTGACGAGCGCTGAGCGCATCTGTCTGCTTTCTGATTCGGTCTGGTTACATACCGGTTATATAGGTTTGTGTTGTGCCATATGGTACTACTACTATAAAATTATTCATAATACTGGCTCCAAGTTCAGTGTCATAACGTAGCACTAGTGTAGCATACTCGTAAACCTTTGTGTTTTGAGCTATTTTGTGCACTTACTTGCATATATGAGCGCATCTGTCTGCTTTCTGATTCGGTCTGGTTACATACCGGTTATATAGGTACCGGTGCCATATCAGCAGCAGGTTTCGGTACCCAACCCTACATATGGCCTGTAAAAATATGGCTTTTCTCATCAAATATTAAATTGTACGATTAATTTAAAACAGCAACATTAATGCAAATAATAGATTTGGCTGTATCAAATGTCTCAAAGGAACGTGGTACTACTACTATAAAATTATTCATAATACTGGCTCCAAGTTCAGTGTCATAACGTAGCACTAGTGTAGCATACTCGTAAACCTTTGTGTTTTGTGCTATTTTGTGCACTTACTTGCATATATTGTCTGTGATATTCACATCAGCAGGCAGCAAAGACCCGACGCCAACCAACAAATTCATGATCAAAACCAACAACTTAACAAATCCTACTGCACCTCCTGAAGAAATGGCATGATGCCATTAGGTTTGGCCATTGAAGACAAGTTGATAACTATTTATGTGGACATGGCTGCACAAAGAATATATTTATTATTTTAAGGACTGGGGGGGGGGGGGGGGTTTCTTCTTTTTTTTTTTATGCATTCAAAAACACAGGGGGTGAACGCCCTTAACAAAACAAAGATACCATCCAATTTTGGTGATGGTAGCCTAATTGTTAAAGCTCTGGACTGCCAACACAAAGACTGCAGATTCAGATTTTGCTAAAGTGCAAAGTGACCAAGAAAGAATGCCAAATCTTTGGCTCCAAACTATAAGCTCTTCCATGTAGTTTGGGCTGAGGGGAAGTCAATTAAGGCCTTTTTAACAGAACACCGTTTCAGAGATTTCTGGTAAACTTAGACACACATAAACAAACATGCATCAAGTACACACTTAAGACACCCAGGGACAAAAAGAACAGGTCAGGACCAGTAATGGAACAAACTACACAAAAACTATCACACCCTTCCAGCCATCATAATGTACAGACAGCCACTATGACACAATTTACATGCATTCTCTCACCTGATCTATAAAGATTAATCTTTGACTACTGTGCTACCTTGTTTTTATGCAGTCAGGGCAATGTCAAATCATAATTTTGCTAACGTTGCACTATTATTGCATGTTAAGGATTGGATCCAATATCTTTATTGTGACAAGAAGTAGTTGTTCTAATTGCTTAACCCTTTTTTAAAAAGTGGATGAACACCATTAACGAATACCTACCTACCCTAAACAAGATGCAAACTTTTGTGCAATAAACTTAAGACTACAAAATTCAATGTTATTATTATTATCAATCAACATGGCGATGCATGACAAAAAGAAGGGAATCATTCGCAATATCAGGGTGAATGGCTGTCTTAAGATGTCCAAAGTCTATAGGGATGACAGGGGAAATAAAAAGTTTAACAGCATTTCAGACGCAGGCCGCTGGTTTACAGTCAGTAAAATGCTTTTGCTGTAGCCGCGAGTGTGACTACAGGTAGGCGCAGCTGTACTCCCGAGTGAGCACAGAAGATAACTTATCTGATAGCAAAAATGATCTTGAAACATTTGCTTCCTTTAACTTTTGTCAAAAGAGATGGGTTTAAGAACAGAAAACAAAGTGCTAAGGTATTTCACTTAGCACACCGTCATCTTTCTGTCCCTGCAACGTCTGTCAGCGGAGCATTTTCTCTGCCGCCGGCCTTACTGTTATTAGGAGCCACTTTCACCTGACCATATGGATATTATTGTTTTCCTCAAAATGAACATGTGAAAATATAAACACGATAACAATATGCTGTTGAGTTGTGCCGACTCAAGTGTACAAGTACGTTCAGTACAATCATTGGCGTATATGCATGTCCTGTACGATAATTTGTTTTTAATGATCCCAAATATTCAAATACAATGAAAAGTGCCCATCCCTAGTTTAAACTGCTCGTTTCCATCTCTGTACAGACTTCTGAAGGATCCCAGCATCAGAAACAAGTAAATGATGGTCTATTTTAATGGTGTCCCGGATAGAGTTGAAGGATAAGATGTTTGTTCGGAGCATTTTGTTTTGTAAATGAGTTGGCAAAGAAACGTTTATTGAAAGAAGCAGCCAACTGCACTGGATCTGACAGAAGCTACCTCACAAACCACAAGTAAATGATTTCATAATGCTTTACTTTGTCTGTAAATTAGGGTTTTATGGTTTCAAAATACTTAAATCGCATGCAATAGTAAGAGGGTGTTGATACTGTTTCCTATGTAGTGATGTTAGCCAATCATAACAGTAGCCTTAAAAGGAGCCACACCTTAAAAACGAGTCATTTCAGACAAGAGGGTCAGAATGAGGGTTGAAAATTATATATTTTTTCCACTTATGTATTTGTTTTGTGCAAAAAACTTTGAAAATTGGCTCCATAGGTGTAATATCATTTCTCTGCTGCACCCATGGTATGGCAGCCAAGTTCCTTGATTATTACGCAGAAATGAGAGAATAGTTCCTAGCCATATCGGCCTAGAAAATCACAACTTTTCATTTTCCGTCGGTCTTAGTACACGATGTAACTACAGAAGAGTCAAGTTTTAAATAGGAAAAATATCGAAACTCTTTGGTCATTAGAGCGAGATGCTAACGGTCTAATCAGATTCAATGATCTATGCTAAGCTATGCTAAAAGTGCTACCGCCAGGCCCGGAGATCGGCTGAATGGATTCGACAACAGTAAAAGTCAACAGTTTAACTATAGAGGAGTTGGAAAATGAGCCTATTTTCAAAAATAGTGGCGTGTTCCTTTAACATTATAAGTGATTATCAAGGAACATACTTAAAAACAAAAATCCATGTCATGACCACTTTAATCATTTTATTTTTGCTTTAGACACTATAATATTTTTATCACAATTAAACTATTAATAATAAATATAAAATAATTATTGTATTTATGAAAAGTTGCTTTGTTATCTAATAAAAAAAACATGCTGTTGCTAATTTATTTTCATATTTGTTTTGGGAACAGATAACAAAGAAAGTTCCGATATGGGCCGGAAACAGTGCTGATACAGAACTGAGACCAGTCTCCTATTAGAAGAGAAAAATTTCCCAGAGTTCTAATTGAGGCACTTTCTTACCTAACTATTTTCTCATCTCACTTACACACACACACACACACACAAAATCCCAGGGGCTGCACAGGGTGGAGCGCTCTCTATTTCCAAAGCATTATCTCACCTTCCTCTAGTGCTCACGCACACACTTTTCACATTTCACTAAAATTACTGTGGAGAAGCCTCCAAGGAGTCTCCAATTCCTGGACATTTTCTCACATTATCTTCATGCACATAGAAGAGGACTATTAAGAGAGCGAGGAGTCGAGGACTGAACAAAAACAAACATATCCGTTTCAGAGCCGGTCTTTCTGGAAAGAACACACACTGCAACCAGACAGGAATTCTTGATCTACCACATTATCATAAAAGATTTGTGAAATTGAACCGGATGTACAAGAAAACTGCTCTAAGAAATCATTATTATTTACATTAAAAGGGATGGTGGTCACACATATGATTGAGACAGCTTGCCACATAGCATGTTTGCCAGGGGCGTTTCACGAGAGGAGGCAATGCCTCCACCCGGCTATGATTGGATCCTGCCTCTTGTTTTTGTGCGTGTTCCATGTTCACGAATCAGTCTGAATGAACAAAATTACAGTGTTAATGGGAAGGGTAATTAAAAAGTAAGTAAACAGCTCAGCCACTTAGATATCACTGCTTTATGTCACTCTTATGTGACTCTTAAAAAGAACAACTGAACATCAGTTCACAAATAAATGTAAATAGTTACTGGCTTTAATTAATTTTTTGTAATAAACGTAAAATGCTTAAAACACTAACTTGACGAGATTTTTACTTGCTTTTAATAAATAGAACATTAATTACATTGTTAATGTACAAATATTTGTATGTAATGTAAAGTAATATTTAACCAAGAAAATGTGACAACGTTTAAGTAACTGGACAATTAATTTACATTTGATTTTATTTTAAAAAAAATAAATTGAGGACTATGCCTCGTTTCAGGATACCATTGCACGCCACTGCTTTCAAATGTCATTCGTCATGCCAGAGTTTGGTAATGAAAAAAGCTTCAGAGTTGACAGATAAAGCCTGTAATGTTTGAACTGGGTTTAAAGATAATAAAAGCACATGACAATCAATCAATTCCCCACCCATAAATACAAGTTGATCCTAGTGCAACACTATGAATCATGTTTCTCACTGCACATACGACCCGAACCAGGAACTTCAGCATCTGAACGGGGTCCTTTTAAAAGCGATGTCACATTCAGGTCTTTGGTTCAATAGAAAACCATAAACGTTATATGTTAACATAGGTATAGGTTAACTGGGCCTTTATTCTCATTTCAACCAATCAACAACCTTATGTCCTATTTCACCTGTCATTTAGATACATGTATGTAACTCTATGTGCATATAAGTGACTGCTGATGTTAAATAGATCAGGGGTTTTCAAACTGGGGTCCACACAACTCAATGGGCCACAGGCGTAAAACATTTTATAGAAAAAAAAACGATTTTTGCACAAATTCAACCAAAAATGGTTTTGTAATATTTTGTAGAAAAAAGAAAACTTTTTTATAATTGCCTTTTGTTTTAGTATAACAATTACATCTATACTATAAATACCATAAAATTATTACATAAAAAAAGTTCCACACACAAACATCACAAATTAATATGTATTCATGTCGATATATTAATAGTTAATGCCTTTAAGCATTTTCCTGAAGGGAGATAATGCAATCGGGATCGTATTTGGGATTCTTAATAATAATATCAAAACATTTCTGATATAGAAATGACCTCGGTATTTACAGACCCACAAATATGGACAGTTTCCTGCTCATTCAACATATCTACACTCAACCATGCAATTGGAGGTTTAAATTGTCATCAAAACATCCAGTGTGCAACAAATCCGTATTATTTTGAATAAATAAATTAATGAATAAATTAATAAAATAAGTTTTTGCTCTTCTAAAAGTGTAACACGGACTGTGTTTCCGCGTTGAACGTGCAGGTGTGGCTAACACTGGTGGCATAAAGCGGATGAGGAAACGACCCAGAAATGAACTAAATTAACACATGTGTCTGAATTAAACCGTCGGTTTCGGGCGGCACCGGACCGGAGGCAGTGGCTGGTGTCGGTGTCAATTATTCAGATTCACGGGCTGCGACAAATTCTGGTTGTACTGGGCTGCGGTCATTAGCATTAGCCGTTCGCGCGAGACCAACCGAAAGATAAACTATTAAAAAAAACTCGGTCCCAATATAACACTCACCGCAATCACGATGCTGTCCTCTCCCTGAAATTTCGCTATGTATTTGTCCCCTCTTGTCACCTCCGAGCTGTTCAACGGCCTGAAACGGCACATGACTTTAATGGTGCACTCCGCCGGGTCCGCCATCTTCCCCCGGTTACCGAATCACGAGAGCACCGGCCAGAACACACGCACACAGACGGATGCAGACACGGACGGAGGGGTGGGGAGTCTAGGGACACCGCCTCGCTCCAAAATTCCGGCCTGGGTTGTTGATTCCTGGCCCGTGTCACTAAACAGAAAGCGCCGCGTTGGAGGATCACCCGGCCTCCGGCTCGGTGACGTCACATCACGCCCGTCACCGAGCGCAAGCAGAAAATAACAATCATAATATCCAAATAAAAGTTTTGTGATTTTTTTTTAGGCCATTACACTGTTTGGAGCATATAAGAAACAAATGGAATAAAGACATTTGGGGGGGGGGGGGGGGGGGGGGGGTATATTGTATTCATATGCTATGAAAATTAAAAGACATGAATAGGCAAAAACAATGTTATTTTTTCATTCACCAATCCATTTTTAGGTTTCAATCCTTTTTTTTACCCAACCCTTGTATAAAGATGATTCTCAACTATGTAATGAAAGATTTATAACAGAATAATTTTATAGGCCTTTCATTTTACTGTAAACCCGAATAAGTTGGCAAAACTCAACAAATTTTAGTTAAGAAATTCAAAGTTTAAGTAAGCAGAACTGGCATTTATTTTGTACTTATACATTTTAATTGTTCTTATCTTGAAATGTTTGAGTAGGCTACACTAATTCATACATTCATACATACAGCGAATTCAGAAAATGCTAACATAACAATAGCCTGGTATAGCTATTACTGAATGAGTGCAGCAATATAAAAAGCATTTAATATATCTGCTCTCAAACCAAGCCGCATGCACCACTTGTCACCATGATGGAAACTCTCCAAAAACCCACATTAACATTCATACAACTTCTACATTAGCATAACAAAACTTTAATCAACATATCCCACTTAACATTTATCTTGCACAAAAAACATTATATAACACTAACACTTAATTTAGAATTTACTCTCCCTTTCGAGTACCATGGGCAAAGCATGCTGGGAAATAGAAATCCCAACCCACTTTCAGTTAAACTTAAGTTCCTCTAAATTAAAAGAAATAATTTCATAAAACTCAAAACAATGAAACAGTTTAGTTTACTTAAAATATCAGTTCTGTGAACTTGAAAGAAAAAGAAAGTGCTCAATACTAAAAGTTCATTTGACTGAACTAATTTGTCCTATACACAAAACAATAAAACATTTAAGCGTTAGGGTTTATGTGCGTAAACATGGCCAAATGAATTCCCGTTGAATGCCATGCATCTATACACTATCTAAATTGCATATTCACGTGTTTATGGGCCACATTTAATGAAAAAAAGACATGTAATAGTGGGTGTAATAATTGGGAATGTTGTCATAAGAATATTGATATATAATTTCTTTCCCTATTCACTTGTGTCTACAAGATGCCTGATATGCCATGCTGTAATTTGAAACCACATAACATCTGAGATGTTGATTTCTGACAAACAATTTAAAAACGAGTCAGATTTAAATGATAATTACAAAATATTATCATATTTCTATAGAGTGTTACATTTGATAATTCGGCCATTTTTAAACACCAATGATAGTTGTCTTAAGTTACACCTCCAAACATTTGGAAAAGCCCTGAATGTGCTCTTTACAGGACTGTGACAGGTATGAGAAAATATAAATATATAATAACAAATATATAAAAAATATAATGTCCTCTACAGAGGCCAAATGTCTATCCCTCCCAGGTCTCAGATATATTATTATGTAGTAAACGCGTATATTCTGCCTAAGAAACATAACATCCACAAATAAAATGATAATTGTCTATAATTAATAACTTACAATTCACCCCAAAAATGTTTTTCCAAAATGAGTCTTTAAATTTGAATGAAAATTAAAAAACGGCAGTATATTATATTGATAATTCATCTTTATTAACAATACTCTAATTTAATGATTTCATATTACAGTTATTGTGTGTTTGTTAATGCTTTTACAATATAATTTTATTCGATTTTGTACAAATGTCAATTATTTTTTGTTATTTGTATTTCTTCATTTACTTTTTACTATCATTTTAGTAATTTCTCTTTAGTAAAAATCTAGTAAATCGATAAAATGACCTTTAAAATATCACTTTTTATTGAATTAAAATCTGAGTTGCTTAACTGTTGATCACACTGCATGCTTTCACTGACTTTGTTTCATATTTAAACAAAATGAACAGCAACATCTTTGACTGAAAGGTTGTTAATTCATAACTGTGCTGTGTGATGTCAAACTCAGATTCCAAGTTTAAATATAGGCCACAAAAAAACGACATGAGAGCCTTTGGTTCTCTCTTTTTTATTTTAAGCATAGTGACAGTACACTCTAAAAAAAAAAATTTTCTATATGGCACCAAAAATAGTTCTTGGCTCGTAATCATAGGGGAACCTTTTTTAGTGCTATATAGCACCATTTTTGGTGCTTCAGTGGTTCTTCAGCGGTTCTTCAGTGGTTCTTCACCGGTTCTTCAGAGGTTCTTCACCGGTTCTTTGGCTAAGGTGCTATATAGCACCTCTGAAGAACCACTGAAGCACCAAAATTGGTGCTATATAGCACTAAAAAAGGTTCCCTTATGATTACGAGACTTTTTTTTTAGAGTGTATGAATAATATTTGTCCTTTTTGTTACAATGAAGACTCTTTCACTCTTACATTACAACCATTATTTAATGTAATAAAAATGTTCCTTTTATTTTTTATTGATAAAATCACATAGTAGCCTATATGACGGTGTATAATCTATTTTGTGATATCACACAGTTTCACTGATCCATAAACTCTAAACCCAGGATAGAGAGGCTGAGTGAATGTGGTGTGGACTCTGTGAATGAGGGTCATTGTGTCAGAGACGCTGTAGAAGGACAGAGTTCCTGCACTGTGATCCACATACACTCCTATTCTACAGGAGCTGGAGACTACAGGGAGTTCAGTCTCTGTGTAATTGTGACAGAATGAGTAATTGCAGTAACTGGAGGGAAAGCAATACAAACTCCAAGACTGATCATTATATCCAAATGCACATTCATCACCCCGTCCCTTCCTGCTGACGCTCTTATATGACACCGATATACACACTCCTCTCCCACTCCACTCAACCTCCCAGTAACAGCGTCCACACACACTCTCTCTACACAACACCTGAGTCAAACTATCAAATCTGTCTGGATGATCAGGATACCCCTGGTCTGTGTCAGTTTCAGTAATCATTCTGTTCTCCGCAGACAAACATATGTATTTATGCACTGTGTTTGCATCCAGCGTGAAACGACGGGAATCTGAAAGAGATAAAACACACAATCTGTCTCTAATTCAGGTAATTATTAAGGTTGACATCAGATGGTAAGATTTGTCCCACTTTTGTTGTTACTTACATTGTAGAAACTCCTCCCTTGTCTTTGGTTCAGAGATGGATACAAACTCGATGTATTTTACTATGAAAACCATCAGTGTAAAATTAAAGAAAACATTGAAAGAAACAATGCATTCCATAATCATTATACATTTATATTTTTCTGGCATGATGCTTAGCTTATTTCTGAAGGTAAAAGAACAATCTAGTGCATTACCCATATCCGCTATCTTGTCTACTTCCTCTCTGCAGAAATGCTCCAGTTTCTCTCTCAGATGAGACACAGATTTACCAACATCATCAAAAGAGAGACGAGAACTGACAGTGATGCTGGGTGAGTCTGTAGATCCAGGAGGGACAGAGAGAGACTGGAAACTCTACACAGACACAAACACACAATATAAACACCAGCTAAAGACACAGAAACATTTAATTAAAAAAAACATTATCTTCCCTTCCTAAAGACACTGTCCTGTTTGTCAGATATCTGTTACCTGCAGGAAATGGATGTGATGGTCTGTGTGTGAAAGCTGCTCCAGCTCAGAGTCTCTTCTCCTCAGATCATCAATCATCTGTTCCAGTTGCTCCAAAAGTCCTTCAGCTCGACTCACTGCAGCCTTTTCCTGATCTCTGATCAGCTGTGTCACCTCAGAGCGGCTTCTCTCAATGGAGCGGATCAGCTCAGTAAAGATCCTCTCACTGTCCTTCACTGCTGCCTGTGCAGAGCGCTGTCAGGACACACAGAGAGAGACGCATTTGAGTCCATTCGTGAAGTCTTACTGGTCCCTCACACATCCTGTTCCCCACAGAAAGAGCTCCAGCACTGGCTCCTCACTGACTGATTGAGTCCTGAGTCTGAAACAGCTCTTCCAGCCGCCAGCAGTTGTTCGTCTGCTCAAAACTCACCTTGTGAGACTCCACCGCCTCTCTCAGCTCCTCAAGCTCCTTCTGTCTCTCCTGGATTCTCTGCTGGAATTTGCTCATCATTTCCTCCAGCTGTCTCTGTTGAGAAAGTTTACTGTCATATGTGTGTACTGTATTGAGATCCATAACTTTCACATGTATTTTCAGAAAATGTCATATCATGTAAAAAAAATCACTATCTTCATAGTATATTTGCTTACAAATGTGTTTTAAGATGGTTGAGTAATGGCAGTGCCATATCCACCAACAACCAAATATGAACGTATTGTTTGAACTAGGGATGCACGATATATCGGCAACATATCGTTATCGGCCGATAAATGATTATTTTTGATGTTATCGTTATCGGTCCAATTATAGAAAATTTGACCGATATAGTCAAGCCGATAGATAATGTAGCCTATTATTTCCTTCAGCTGAGACGGACGCGCTGTCCACCATGATGGGTTTGAATTGCTCTAAATATGTTTGGAATCACTTCGAAAAGGAAAATACAGTTATGTGCAACATGTGCAGCGCAAGTCTTCTATTATCTACATAAAATGATAATGAGAATAGAATAGGCTGTAAAAGAGCGTTGTGTTTCAGCGCGTTTGTTGAGGGAAGAGCGCGCCCACGGAGTTACACCTTCATGACGAGCACAGTCAAGTTCGCTTGTGCATTCACAGCCTTTTGTGCCATTGTAAGTTGTAATATTATATTTATTATTATTCTGTGTATGTAATATCATATAGGATGCGTTTGGTTGAGTTAATAAACGATGCAGTAAAGCACTTCATTGTACCGGTCTTTAGCTTCAGCGCGCGCCCACGGAGTTACACCTTCATGACGAGCACAGTCAAGTTTGCTTGTGCATTCACAGCCTTTTGTGCCATTGTAAGTTGTAATATTATATTTAGCACAGCATTAATAACTACTGGGACTGTCCTATACATAACACTGCAATGAGAATATTTCTGTTATAAAACGTAGTGAATTCTCTGGGTTTAGTTGTTTTTCAGCGCGCTGTTGTGGGAAGCGTCAACAACGCATTCTGACCAGCACAGTCAAGTTCGCTTGTGCATTCGCGTCATTTTAAGCATATGTAAGTCGTAATATTACGTTTTTGTAGTATAAACATCTGATTAAAGTCATATAGGATGTGTTTCGTTAAGTCAATAACCCGCAGTGCTTCACTGTACCGGTGTTCAGCACGCTCTCAAACAGGGGAAGAGCATCCACAGGAGTTTAACCCTTCACCTATGCGTGATTTTGTGCTAATATAAGTTGTAATATTATATTTATTTTGTATAAATATCTGATTGTTCTCATATATGATGCGTTTAGTTGTTAATTAAACTTCTAAGCGCTTCAGTTTATGGTTGTTCGTTCATTCTCTCCAGCTTCAGCGCGCTCTCAAACAGCAACATTATTCCTAATAGACTAGACTAATATTACAGATGTGTACTATTACTGTAATATTAAACATATATTTTTTTTCAAAAACACAGAAGCATTATTTTTTATAATTAGCACTTTTATTGTTCTCGTATCATTTCCATCAACAATATGGTTTGATTAAAACCATTTCTTTATCGTCTGTGCGGAGGTTATTTCATGCACTTGCATTCTGATTCTTTATTATGCAGCCTAAGTAATGCTGTTCAATTACTTGTTTGCATTATTTAGGTATATTATTTTTTTTTTTTTAGACAATAGAATTTTTGGTAACATTTTACAAATAAGGTCTCATTTTATTAATGCATTAACTATCATGAACAAACAGAGAGCAATAACCTTTGTTTCTTTTAGTAATAAAATGTTTGTGTTTTGTAACAGTCCATTCACAGTTCATACCTAATGTTAAAAGACACAACTTTGGGTCTGAATATGTTGAGATTAACATGAACTAAAATTAATAAATCCTGTTGAAGTATTGTTCATTCATTGTTGGTTAACTAATACTAACAAAAATTAAACCTTATTGTAAAGTGTTAAAAAAAAAATTTTGGCCATAGGAGTGTAAAATTAATTTGAAAAGGTAAGGAATCTCACACTGGTTTAAATAGGCTACTGTAGTGTATAGGTTTGATTTATGTTGAAGTGTTTGGGACATGGCTTTTAATGGTGAGCCTTTTGTTTTTGTAATCAGGCTCTCAGAGTTTATTAAAATTTGTATTTAGATTTATCGGCCAATATATCGGTTATCGGCTTTCAAATATTAAGAATTATCGGTTATCGGTATCGGCCAAAATGTTCATATCGGTGCCTCCCTAGTTTGAACTCTTTCAACAATGATGAATCACAATATAATTGGGGGGGTATGTAACTTATTTCACATGCATTTGACATTTAAGCATTTTCTTCAGTTCATACCTGTTTCTCGGTTCTCTCTGCAGCAGCTGATACAGTGTAATGATTTTTGTGTTCATCCACCAAACACAGCAAGCAAATGCACTTCTGTTCACTACGACAGTAAATCTCCAGCAGTTTCTCATGTCGAGGGCAGATCATCTCCTGCAGTCGTCCAGTGGCGTCCATTAGATTGTGTCTCTTCCCTCTGAAGAAAGTCTCATGTTGTTCCAGATGATTTTGACAGTAAGAGTTCAGACACACCAGACAGGACTTGATGGCTTTGTTTTTGTCCCCAGTACAGACGTCACACTCCACATCTCCAGATTCAGTGTAACACTGAGCAGGACGAGCAGCTTGTAGTTTTGTCTTCTTGAGTTTCTCCACCACTTCAGCCAGCATGGTGTTTTTACCTAAAACAGGTCTTGGAGTGAAGGTCTGTCTGCACTGAGGGCAGCTGTAGACTCTCTTCTGATCATCCTGATCCCAGCAGCCTGTAATACAGCTCATACAGTAACTGTGTCCACAGGGAATGGCCACTGGATTCTTCAGTAGATCCAGACAGATTGAACAGCTGAACTGATCCTCAGCCAAAGAAACACTGGATTCTGCCATTTTACTAAACAAACAGTTACTCACAGACAGTCTATCCTTCAAAAACACAAAACTGCTGAATCCCACACCCAGACTGAGCAGGAAGTAGTGACGACACGAGTTTCACTTTCACTGAACTGAAGGTGGGAGTGGCTAACAGAGGGAGAAAGAGAGGGAAAGCGGGAGAGAGCAGGTACTTGGGTAAGAAGGTTCCAGAGATGTCTGTTACACACATATACAATTATTCCTGCATTCAGTTGAAAATGCGTTTTTGTCAATTGTTGATCGCTCATGTACTGTTGCAATCTAACACTCTGCTGCCCTCTACTGTTTTCCTCTCACTGTCCCTACAACAAGTCTGTAAATCGTAATAATAAATAATTGTAAAAATGTTTGTTGCTTTCATAATTGCTGCATGATTGTCATGTGATTGCTTTATTTAAATAATGACCATGATAAACTTAAAATTCTTATCTCATCACATAGTATTTACTGTCTTGTCAATTAGAAAGATTTAAAAGAATAAAAAAAAAAACATTTTTTGGGTATTTGTTAGAGTGAACTATTGAGAGTTATGGAAGAAGAATGAAACAGCAGTGACACAAACGTACATTTAAATGTAAATAAAATAACTAAAAACATGTCCAGGTAGAGTATGAACATTCCAGCGAGTTTAGAGTAAAGTAGGCTATCCTCATAATACAGGGAACATGGGAAGTGTGTGAGCATTGTGCTCTTAACAGTCTCAGAGGAAGGCCAATAGATCAGGACTGACCCTGTCTATGATTGGTCGTCACTGAGGTTAAAATAAATGATTGCTTCATGGCTTACTATCAACCTGTTGAGGCAAAGTGAGAAGATCCAGAAGTGCAGTGACAGAAGCAACAATATAAGACTGTAAGCATTATTTCTGTAAAACATCCTACATTTTTGTATATTTAAGTAAAAGTCTCTCTAAAGTGTCTGTTAAATCCACTGTTGTTTCATAAACATTTCAGCAGCTAATGAACATTTTATATGACTAATCAGGCACGTGCAGACGGGGGGGCTTTGGGTGCTCGAGCCCCTGCCCTTTTTCAAAATGAATCAAAAGTGCCCCTCTCAGACAAATATCAATGATAATATTGTGGTCAATAAAACTAAATAAATGTGATTATTATAACATGACAATGCATACAATAGTAACGAACGGCTCAAAAGTTAACGCGTTGCTATGGGTTGCCTGCGTTTTGATTGACAGCTGATTTTCCACTGTTCGGAAGCGGCTCTCGAGCCAAATATGGTCCTTTCAGAGAGTGTGTGGCCTCACGGGAAAAAAGTAAACCAATATTTTTTTTTTCATCCATAATCAGAGCTAATGTGTTGATTTAATTACAAAGCTATATATGAGCTATTTATTTTAAAGTATTACACAATTCACCAATGCCCGTTTGTCATGTATAGGCTATACACCAACCAATCGTGATCTGGCAAAGCAAGTTCAAATTCCATTGGGCGATGTGAAGCGGTAATTTTCTGTTCTTATTCATAAATCGGCTGAAAATTACATGGACAGACGAACTAACGTTTGTGGAACAATTTCCTGCGGTTTGGCTCAGTTTATAAATTGCATCACTGACAAAATGGATTTTAACCGACAACAAACAAATCCCTGCACAAAACCACAGCAGCAAAAGTCGCATTAATGGTAAGTAGTGTTAAATTCACTTGTATTTATGTATATTGATACATCGTTTACTATTTCATGAAACTATCAAAGTTAACAAAACCCAAGTGCCACCGGCACCTACAGGCCTATTAAGTGAAGTGTGGCGAAATGGTTACATGAAAGGACTTTATTATATTACCATTTTTGAATATTATGCAGCATTATGAAATAAGTCTCTTATGTTCATCAAGCCTGCATTTATTTGATAAAAAACAGCAATATTGCGAAATATATTAAATAATGGTTTTCTATTTTAAAATAATTTAAAATATAATTTATTCCTGTGATCACAGCTGTATTTTCAGCATCATTACTCCACTCTTCAGTGTCACATGATCATTCAGAAATCATTCTAATATGAGGATTTAATGTCAATGATGGAAACTGTGATACTCTTTTAAAGATTCTTTGATTAATAAAAAGTTAAAAAGAACACAATGTAATAATATTTCACAATATTAGGCTACTGTTTTTTCTGTATTTTTGATTAAATAAATGCAGGCTTGATGAGCGTAAGGATATATATACATACACATATACATATATATATATATATATATACATACACATACACACATATATATATATATATATATATATATATATATATATATATATATATATATATATATATATATATATATATATATATATATATATATATATATATATATATATTTACATATTGCCCCTTTTTTACATTTGAGCCCCTGCCCCTGACGAACTCTCTGCACGGCCCTGTGACTAATAGATTCCCTAATAACATTACAAAAACAACTAAAAATGTGAAATCATATGTTTATTACCACAATGGTCAAAACTATACTTCAACTTCCAGTTGTCTGCTTTAATTAATAATTAACTAATGATTTGCAAAGGTGTCATTATGTTAAGACTACTTGTTGAGGCAAGTGGTAAACTAATTGTTAAGTGTCGGTCATTGTGGTTATGGGTTATTAATTAAGTAATGTGTCTTAGGAAAAAAACATTACTGGTGTGCATCTTGAAACAAAACAATAGCACTGACATATTTTAAGATATATCAGTGCAAGTTGCTTTTAGTTAAAACAGCTTAAACATGCTTATCTGTGAAACTGGGGGTACACTGCAAAAAAGGCTTGTCTTAGTTAGTATTTTTGTCTTGTTTCCAGTCCAAATATCTAAATATTCTCAAATCAAATTTAAGAAAAAATAAGCTATATAAATGAAGTGAGTTTTTGCTTAAAACAAGCTAAATTATCTGCCAATGTGGTAAGAAAAATAATCTTGTTTATGTTTGGGGCAGAAACAAGAATTCAAACAGAAACAAGATAATTTTTCTTACCCCTTTGGCAGATAATTTTGCTTGCTCACTTAGTATTTTTGTCTTGTTTCCAGTCCAAATATCTAAAAATTCTTAAATGAAGGGGCATTTACTATATAAGTAAAATGGCATAAGATATTATTTCTTGTTTTCTGAAAAAAATTATTAATTAATTAAAATTAAGTGAGTTTTTGCTTAAAACAAGCTAAATTATTGTCCGATGGGGTAAGAAAAAAAATGCTGTTTTTTGAAAACTCATAAAGTCATATATAAAATGTAATAGAGCAAAAGTGTGTGTGTTACTGTGTTTAGCTGTCTAAAAATGTGCTGTGGAGGACCTTTTAATAAAAATATGGTCCATATGACAAAGAAACTGAACCTTGAAACAGATTCAACATGGAGAGTCACATTCTGCCCAATTAAGTCTTTGTAAACTTGGAGTTAAAACTTGGGCAAACAAGTTGTTGTAATAAAGTAAACATGTCACATGTCTGTCTTGTCTTGTTTAGCACATGTTGGGTTTTTGTCACTTCTGTGCATGTGCTTGTGTTTTGTTTTGTCATGTGCTCTCCTGTCCATTGTCTTGACCCCACACCTCTTCTTATCTGATTATTGGTTAATTTGTCCCACCTGCCTTCCCTCATTTCCTACCTTGTTTGTCCCCTATTTAATCTCCTTGTGTCTGCAGTTCTATGTTGGATCGTTGTCTGATGTGTCCTGTTCCCTGTTGTGTATCATGTTCCCGTTCCTGGTATTTTGTTATTTCAAGTTTGGTTTTCTTCCCCTCATGGATGTTTTGTTTGTATTTTATTTAATAAATCTTTATGTTTCCCTCCTGCAATTGAGTCCTCGCTCCTTTTCATTTGTCCGTTCCTGACAAAACATTTGTTGCAAAGCATAAATCTTATAACCAAACTCCATTGGTCCCAGACAGTGCTGTCAACTTTATTGATATACAACAGGACAAAAACTAAAACCACTAAAAAATGTCCCATGCACATTTACACATCAGGAAACAGAATCTCACATGGTGAGCAGTAGTATCCCAAACACATTTAGTTTACAATTTTACAATTGTCCACAATCTATGATGGTTATCTTTTTAGTTGGTTTACCATCTTTAGTGCCCAGTTTACCCATTTTTTTCACAACATTCATGCCATCTTTGACAAAGCCAAATACAACATGCCTGAAGTCAAGGTGTTCTGCTTTTTTGAGGGTGAAGAAGAATTGGGAACTGTTGTTATCTCTTCCACGATTTGCCATGGAAAGCAGCCCTGGCCATTTGTGTCTCACATTAAAGTTCTCATCTTCAAAATTCCTTAAATAGATGGATTTTCCTCCAGTTCCATCACTGTTGGTGATATCACCTCCCTGACAGATAAAATCAGGGATGATCCTGTGGAAAATGGATCTGCGGTAACCAAAGCCCTTTTCCCCAGTGCACAGAGCCCGAAAGTTTTCAGCTGTTTGAGGAACAATGTGAGCAAAAAGCTCCATTACGATTCTTCCTATTGGCTCTTCATCTGCAGCAATGGTGAAGTACACCGCAGGGTTGGTGTCTTGTGAAAGTCCCTCAGCAAAGGGCAATGGAGAGGACTCAACCTGCAGCATGCGACTCTGGCAGTCTGTGAAAGCATATCTGAAGGACTTGGCCAGTTCTGGAGTCCTAAATTTGACTGCAAGTTGCTCTACTTTACCATCTCCCTCTGAAAAGTCAGTAGCCATCCACATCAGTGTATTGGCAGCTGTGGTCATGGGTTTGAGCTCAATGTTCTTAGTGATGGGGTGGTTGACACACACTTTAAGCACCTGATCTCGTTGCATTAGCACACGGTAGGTCTTCTTCAATGGATGAAAGAGGATATTGATGTTGCCTATGCCATGCTCCTTCCAGTAGCGGTTATCACTGTCCCAGCGGTAAAGTTTGTTTTTTTCTTTGAACAGGATCTTCTCATCTTCCTCACCAGACTTCACCTCCACTTTTGGCAAAGAAACACTTGGCTCAAAGTGGATATCCATCTCCTTGTCTCCTTTGTTGTGTATCTCCTCTCCTTCATTTTGAGTTGGTGCTCTTCCAAAGACCTGTGAAGTGATGTATCGACGTACCCTTATTCTCTATGATGTTTGTGGTCATTTTATTTACATTAAAAAACACAGCCGTAAACAGGAATGTCATTCTGTTTTGATACGTATGAAATCATGAAAATTGTTAGTGCTGTTTGTGACATTAAAATGTGACACTAAATATATCAATAAGTATATCATGGATATAAAACCTGTGATATGATAACAATAGTATTTGTAAAATATCTATAAGATATATTATGCTAGATCACACAGTGTCGCTGATCCATAAACTCTAAACCCAGGATAGAGAGGTTGAGTGAATGTGGTGTGGACTCTGTGAATGAGGGTCATTGTGTCAGAGACGCTGTAGAAGGACAGAGTTCCTGCACTGTGATCCACATACACTCCTATTCTACAGGAGCAGGAGACTGCAGGGAGTTTAGTCTGATATACATCACCACTCAACCTCTCAGTAGCAGCGTCCACACACACTCTCTCTACACAATATTCAAATGTGTCTGGATGAACAGGGTATGACTGGGTTGTGTTAGTGTATTTACTCACTCTGTTCCTTTCAATCGAACAAATGTGTTTATTTTCCTCATATATACCCTGAGTGAACTGATGGGAATCTAAAGGTAATAAACACATAATCCGCATGAGAAAGCATGAAATGAAATATCATTTGAAATAAGCTATTCTGTGTCTAAGAATGTGTCGGTATAGTGACTTACATTGTAGACAATTCTCTGTGGTCTTGGGCTCAGGAGTCGGAAAGATCTCAATTACTATGGAATTAAAAAAATATCAAGTGCAAAGAATGTCATATTATGCAAATCTATTCCATATTTATTTTTGTAATCTTTGCGCACATTAGATTTCATGATGCTGCATTAATTTCTGAGAGCACAAGAATGATCCAGTACTTACATTTACCAGATATCTTTTCTATCTCATCTCTGCAGAAATGCTCCAGTTTCTCTCTCAGATGAGACACAGATTTACCAACATCATCAAAAGAGAGACGAGAACTGACAGTGATGCTGGGTGAGTCTGTAGATCCAGGAGGGACAGAGAGAGACTGGAAACTCTACACAGACACAAACACACAATATAAACACCAGCTAAAGACACAGAAACATTTCATAGGAAACACAATCTCTTCCCTTCCTAAAGACACTGTCCTGTTTGTCAGATCTCTGTTACCTGGAGGAAATGGATGTGATTGTCTGTGTGTGAAAGCTGCTCCAGCTCAGCGTCTCTCCTCCTCAGATCATCAATCTCCTGCTCCAGTTGCTCCAGTCGTCCTTCAGCTCGACTCACTGCAGCCTTTTCCTGATCTCTGATCAGCTGTGTCACCTCAGAGCAGCTTCTCTCAATGGAGCGGATCAGCTCAGTAAAGATTCTCTCATTGTCCTTCACTGCTGCCTGTGCAGAGCACTGTTAGGACACCGAGAGAGACGCATTAGAGTCAGTCCATTCACTCAGCTCTTACTGGTCCCTCACACAGCCTGTTCCCCACAGTGGGCTTCAGTGGGACTGGAAAGATCTCCAGCACTGGCTCCTCACCATTGGCGTAGGAACCGGGGGGGATGGGGGGGACGTGTCCCCCTCAATATTTGAAAATGCTGCATGTGTCCCACCCAAAAATTTGCAGGGACAAAAACTGTACATTTGGAACTTTTATTTTGAAAGCGCGAGTGCGACAAAGATGATACTCGGTTTTGCCAGCAAGTCAAAGCCAGAGTGATAGGTCCATAGATATGGATAGGTCCCAATTTAATAATCACCATTCGCCCACCAGCTTCATATTCTTCTCTTTTCACCTCTGATTGTCAGAGAGAAGTTAACATATACTAGGGAACATACAAATACGTTACCGGTTTGAAATGGAATACGACTCGACTTTGTATGAGGTAAATTAGTCTCAGTCAAGCGGTTGAAATTACAGGGTTCCTGCAGGGTCTTAAAATTACTTTTTATTTTTATTTAAGGCTTTAAAATGTCTTAAAAACGGCCAGATTTTCATCCGAGGTCTTAAATTTCATTCAGTTAGGTCTACAAAAAAAAAGGGTTTATCCTTGTTCATTTCCAAAAACGCTGGCCGCAGAAAGTTATTAACGTTACACAGTAGCAAAAAAGTATCGAATCCTGACTACAAAGCGGAGCTCTAGAGTCTTTGCTATGCCGCCCTCAGAGCGTTCGCTCAGTGTGTAGTAGTTCTTTCTGGGGGATATTGGTGGAGGTGTTGGTACACATGCGGTGATAAAACCACAAATCCCATGATAAAGGCAATTATCTGCCCGCAAAATACGTCTACGTTTAATAACGTTGTATTTTTTTGGACAGAATGAGGCAGACCAGCATTGTTTTATACTATTCTATACAGTGATAAAGTCTGCACTCAATCAGCACTGCATACCTTATTATTATGACAATAGTGAAGGCTTGAAGAACTCAAATACACCATATCTTGATTCAGTCATGTTTATTCTTGTTTATTTCATCAGTCAAAGCGTTTCTATCTTCAGTTTATCCTACATCGCTAGCTTCACACATTAGGGCTAAGGATTACTTCTCTGAGGCAAATGTGGAGTTTCTGCTCAAGGGCGCCCTCTGGCTTCCAGTATGAATTAAACGTTTGGGTAACAAATAAGAAAAATAATACTTATCTCTAAATAAATCTATATGACAATCCATGTTTTTCTCCAATGTACAGTTTTTTCCCCCACAGTGGATGCATAAGAGGTTCATATTGCATATTAAATACATAGACTTTAAATTGATATCACAGATAAAAAGCACAGAATTTCATTTATTTTTTACATTAAATCCTTAGACCTTTCTAAAGATTTTTAATCATATGCTGTCTGTATATTAACAGGTAACCCATCAGTTTTCTGTAAAATATAAATTATATTATTAATATTATTATATTGTTTATTTATTCTTAAATACTCTTATTTAATTTTTTTAAATAATGAAAATGTTTTTGTAATAGTAATATTTAAAATTTTGTTAAATATTTGTATTTATCGAATATAATAATAATTATTATTAGTCGAATTAATATATAAACATTAATATATAAAATGTTATATGCATACATTTTTCATTTGTAAAAAAAAAAAAAAAAAAACACATTTTAACCAGAATAATCGCAGTTTGGAATAGCCTGTTCAATCTCTATTAGGCTATTAATATGCTGTTTTGTCTATATCTATTCTATTTGAGGGCAAGTTTGTTTAAGCATATTTTCTGCCAACAGAATAAAAGCCTATTAACAAAGATTGCATCATTTTATAGTTAAATGGCAATGGGATTAAAAATTGCAGTTTTAATGGGTTCCAATGGCGACATCTTTGTCCAAAAGACGCTGAGAGGAAGTATTTTGTGTACCTAGTGCAAAATAGATTTTTTTTAAAGGAAATGGGGGTGAAATAAATGAGCACTTACTGCACATTTCAATATGCAGAAGGTTGTTTTCCTGTTACATTATCACATGAGCAAAACATACATTTTGTACCATGTCACCATACTGTATGTTACTATTATGGTGGGATGGACGTGGATTCATAGCGGCCAAAATGTCCCCCCCAAAAGTCAAAGTCGTTCCTACGCCCCTGCTCCTCACTGACTGATTGAGTCCTAACTGAGTCTGAAACCGCTCTTCCAGCCGCCTGCAGTTGTTCTTCTGCTCAAAACTCACCTTGTGAGACTCCACCGCCTCTCTCAGCTCCTCAAGCTCCTTTTGTCTCTCCTGGATTCTCTGCTGGTTTGTTCTCTGTGTCTCCTCTAATTGTCTCTGTTGGGAAAGTTTTCTGTTGAGTATATTTATGTGTAATCCAATAACTAAAAAAGTTCAAATATATTTTTAGAAATGTCTGTATCTATGTATCTGTATAAATGATGGCAGCATAATTATTTTATTTTTAGGTAGGTCTATTAGTTAAATCTGTTGACTTCAGCAATCTCTGCTGCATTATATGCCAAAAGTGAAAGTTCAAAAATGGAAAAAAGCTCAAAAGCTTGTGTTTTTTTACCCAAGTTTGCATGGCTGTAACTCAAGAAGGATCAAAGACATCTTAATATCCTTTTAGATTTTGTTTTTTAACAAACATTTATTTTGCTATCTTTATGTTAAAGGCCTTATATGGTTTGATCCCTGAGATATGAAGATCTTAATGCGGCTCCATGGGTAAATTGGTAAATTGTGCACATTTTCAGACGTCAAAAAACAAATGTTCCCAAACCAAATTACATCCAGCTGATACTTTTTCCTTTTAAATAGGAATATCTGGAAAACAAATCATTTTGAAACAGTAATTAAAACTATAAACACAATTGCATAGAATATAAGTGCCAGTTTTTCCAAAAATGGGTTCAAAAAGTATTAAACATATCTCAATATAATGTTAGATGTTGGTTATTAGCAAACTTTTCTTTTTAAATCATTTTCAAAGCTTTATATGGTTCAATCCCATAGATATGGGGATCTCAATGCGGCTCCATGTTCAATTTGTTGAATTGTATCTATTTTCAATGGTCTAAAACCCAAATGTGGTTCACTTTTCACACAGCTGATATTTATTGCATTTAAAGGGGAATGTCTGATAAGTAAATAATGTTGAAACTATAAATGTATCTTTTTTTTAAAGTGTATTTATAATAATCTACATTTGAATCAGTTTCAGGGATATTTGGTTTAAAAAAAAAGTTAATTTTTACAGCTTTTGAAGCTCTTTACAACGCACTGTCGTAACTATATGGTACCGCATTGACATAGGCTATCTCTGGGACTGAACCATATAGGGTCTTACAAATTAAGATTCCAAAAGAAAAGTTTCATAGGAACAATGATCTAAAAAAATGTCACACATGTATGTTGTATGCAAATTTCATAGCGGAAAACAAGATAAATTACTAGTTTCAGTATTATTTGTTCTTCAGACATTTTTCTTAAAAGTCACAAAGACAAGAAGTGCTTTTTCCTATTTTTGAATTTTCACTATTGGCATATAATGCAACAAAGATTGCAGAAGTAAACAGATTTTAACTAATAGACCAGGCGCTGTGTAAAAAGAAAATAATTATACTGCCATCTTTCTAAAGTCATTTACTCAGTAAATATACATCCATGACATTTAATATTTTGGCTTTCTTTTTCATTTACGTATTCCTCTGGTTGACATGGAATGACCTAAAAATATTTACATTAGTCTCAATATCAGTTCATACCTGTTTTTCAGTTCTCTCTGCTGCAGCTGATACAATCTCATGATTTCTGTGTTCATCAATCATGCACGGATAACATATACAGTTCTGATCAGTACGGCAGTAAATCTCCAGCAGTTTCTCATGTCGAGGGCAGATCATCTCCTGCAGTCGTCCAGTGGCGTCCATTAGATTGTGTCTCTTACCTTTGAAGAGATTCTCATGTTGTTCCAAATGATTTTGACAGTAAGAGTTTAGACACACCAGACAGGACTTGATGGCTTTGTTTTTATCCTCAGTACAGACGTCACACTCCACATCTCCAGATCCAGTGTAACATTGAGCAGGATGAGCAGCTTGTTTTGTCTTCTTGAGTTTCTCCACCACTTCAGCCAGCATGGTGTTTTTACCTAAAACCGGTCTTGGAGTGAAGGTCTGTCTGCACTGAGGGCAGCTGTAGACTCCCTTCTGATCATCCTGATCCCAGCAGCCTGTAATACAGCTCATACAGTAACTGTGTCCACAGGGAATTGCCACTGGATTCTTCAGAAGATCCAGACAGATTGAACAGCTGAACTGATCCTGTGCCAAAGAAACACTGGATTCTGCCATTTTACTGCACAAACAGATGCATACAGCAGCTCAACAACAGTGTATTCCAAGATTAGAAACAACAAAACAGCAGATAAAGGCCACACCCAGACTGAACAGGAAGATGGAATGAGTTTCACTTTTACTGAACTGAAGGTAGGAGTGGCTAACAGAGGGAAAACATGAGCTAGAGCCCCCCCCCCCCCCCCCCCCCCCCCCCCCCATACATTTAGGACCTCGATACAGGTTACATCTGGTTTAACTCTTTGCTGCCATCTATTGGACCTTTTAATATTTTTTAGAGCGTATGAATATGGCGTAGCATGGAACCTCTCCATTTGATAACTGCATCTGTTTTCCAATGCGGGACCGGAAGGAGAAAGTAGTTTAATTAATAGATTTCACCATTTCACAGTGAAGATGGTCAATGTAATTGTTTTTAAAGGGGTGATGAATTGAGAAATCAACTTTCCCTTGAGCTTTTGATATATAAAAGGTCATTGTAATATAAGAATATCCTGTAAGTTTCAGAGCTGAAAACTTCCTTGTTAGTCAAAGAAAAGCTTTTATTGACACCAGGCCCAGCAAACGATCGATCTCAGGATGTGCCCGGCTATGACGTTAGAGTGTAGTGAAGCACTGCCTCAACAGAAGAAGAACAACGCCTGATTCTGTAGCCCCGCCCACCGACTCGTGCCACTAACATATACACAGGCCTACATGATGGAGCTAAACCGGATAGAATTTCTAAACATACCGCATAAGCTTCATTCAGATTTCAATATTATGAATGCATGGATGAACTTTATTTTTAAAGGGGGGGTGAAACACTCATTTTCAGTCAATCTCATGTCAATCTTGAGTACCTATAGAGTAGTAGCTATTGCATCTTTCATATCTCTGAAAAGTCTTTAGTTTTATTATATTTATAAAATAAAGATACGTCGTACCGAGTCTTTCTGAAAAAAGTCAAGCGGCTGGGGGCGTATCGTTCGGGCGGAGCTAAAGAATGACGAGTATGTGCAGCTATTGCATTGAGCTATGCATGTTTACATAGAAAAACAATGGAATCGATAGCTAACAACACAAAGACATTTAAAGCATTTTTACTCACCGCCTGCTACCAACACACGACCGTGAACCTTAATCGCTGGGATTGCTCCATCTTTCAGCATTAGGCGAGCTACAAATCCGAGTCGAACTGTACCTTGTTTATAAACCATCGTTGCCGAAATTCAGGGAACAAACAAACAAACCGGAAAAACATGATTGTCTTGCCATGACAACCAAAAACACACATCTTTGGTAACATTGTTGATTTCGTGAAGTCCTGTGACTGCAGCGCAGCCGGCTTCCCTAAAGCGTTTGCTCTCTCGCTCTAGTCGCGCGCACGCGCCCTTCCGGGAGAAGAGCCCGTACGGCCCGTATACAAGGACATTCTGCCCCATCTGACGTTTGATATAGATCTATTGATTGTGTACGTCTATTGTTGTCTATTGACTGCGCGTACGCGCGTGTGTGTGTGTGTGTGTGATGCTTATATCCACCGATCGGGCCGGCCAAGTAATAAAAAAATAACATTTTTGTAAAAAATAACAAAAATAACAAAGACGTTTTGCGAGCCCTGTGGGACAAATTATTCCGGTTGCCGTTTTCCCACATGCTTCAAAACAATCCCTCACGGTGTACTCGTGGGGAGCTGAAGCTCATTAAATATGCAAATCTTATCAAATCCTAGCCGTGGGCGTTTACTTCCAAGTCTTCAGTGCGGCACGCCCATAAAATCCGAGCGTGCAGCAGAGAGCCTCAAAACCAGGGTAGAAAATAGCCTATTACTTATTCATTATGATGTTTTTGAATGTAAAAACCATGCAAACGTCATAAGTTGACCTCAGACAACACTATATATAAAAAAGCCAGTTCATGACACCTTTAATGTGTATGCTATGTTAAATTAATCTCTTGATTGGGACTATCACATATAGTGTTCTTCAGCTTTAGCATGACATGCCACAGATTTCATTAAAACCCATTTAATGAGAGAACCTGATTAAATATAGACATACTAAATGGCAAATTGACAAGGGAAAAGGACAAAAAAAGTGAGATGGCTTCAAAATAGTATTATTTAGTAGGCCTATTTCAAAGAACAGTTGATTATGACCCTGAGTCTCTTCCTGTCTTTTGGTTTTCTGTCATTTGTGACTCCCTTAAAAAATCAGAAACTCAGTAACTTTTTTTACTGTAAGCAGGTGAGGGTTGGAAACAGCTCTGCTGGTGGTAACATCATACATATGCTTAGTGAGCTTCATAACCTTTTTCGTATATCCAGCATTGTGTATGTTTTTGCTGGGACCACTCAGAGGCATTACATATCCCTAAGATCCATGCAATTCCACAACACAGTCTGACTTTTCATGTTCCCCAGAACAAAGACAGTGGAATTGGATTTTTCAATTTGATGGATGAACAAACCATCTCAATGCATCACAATTTACTTTATACACATTAAAGAAACATCATGAATAATATTTGTACTGTTGCTGTCAATTATATATAAATGTCTTTACAAGTCACATTTATTCTTCTCCCACTCTTGCATATGACCATTATTAGATAAATGTCTCAAGATTTTTGTCTAATACTGTGATGTGTGCAAGTTCATTCACACAAGTTGCTGATTTATCAATGTTATTTGTAGAACCTTTATAGATCTATTGTGTTATATCACATATAAAATGTGATTTATATTCTACCCTAAACCCAGGATAGAGATGCTGAGTGAATGTGAACAACAGTGACAAAAACGTACATTTAAATGTAGGCCTAAATAAAATAACTAAAAACAGAGTATGCACATCCAGCGGGTTTAGGGTAAAGTATCCTCATAATACAGGGAACGTGTGAAATGTGTGAACACTGCTAAAAGCCAAACCACTTTATTGGTACCTAAAACCTAGGATTGGCAAAAACTAAGCTTAAACATACTGGCACAAACTAAGCTTAAACATATCTGGCTAGCCAGCTAAGCTTTTTGGAGTCGACTCTCTACTCCCCTCGACTCGACTCACTTTACATCAAAACAGGGTTTTTGAATCCCCATATTAAAACAACATACTTTTAAACATGACTGTCCAAATTTGATGAGTAGTTCATTTTGTTTACTCCTTGTTTATATAGTGCACTCAACTGGGATATAGGGATTAGAGAATCAGTATACAAGTGAGCAGTTTTGGACACAGCAACAGACTCAACACCGAGTTGATTCGGAGTAGACCCCGACTCTGGAGCTATTCAGAGTCAATAATTGCAGCATGATTGTCATGTGATTACTTTGTTAGGTAATGTCCATAAACTTAAAATTCCTGTCTCATCACATATTAACTGTCTTCTCTATTAGAAAGTGTTTAAACAAATTAAGGATATTTGGTAGAGTGAACAAATGAGACTTTTGGAAGAAGAATGGATCAGCAGTGACAAAAACTTACATTTACATGCAGGCCTAAATAAAAACAGGTAGAGTATGAACATCCAGCTGGTTTTGGGTAAAATATCCTCATAATACAGGGAACATGGGAAGTGTGTGACCATTGTGCTCTTAACAGTCTCAGTGGAAGGCCAATAGATCAGGATCAGGACCCTGTCTATGACTGGTCGTCATTGAGGTTAAAATAAATTGCTTCATGGCTTACAATAAACCTGTTGAGGCAAAGTGAGAAGATCCAGAGGTGCAGTGACAGAGGTAACAATATAAGACTAAGCATTTTTTCTGTAAAAAGTCAAAGTGTCTGTTGAATCCACTGTTGTTTAATAATATTTTAAGAGAAAGAGGAACCTCTAAATCCACTCGGTATATATACAGGATATACATGTATTAAAGCTAAGGCTGGTGCGGACACCAAGCTAATCCGTGTCCTCAATAAGGCCGTTTGTGAGCTGGGCCTGGACTGGGCAGCCCCTGAAGAGCTCACACCCAGCCGTCTTGATGAATGGTACCTCCCGGGGCGCCAGCAGGCCCCTCGGCAGAGAGCGGCACCCCTTTTTTCCTGAGGTGCACCAGGAGCTGGCAAAATCGTGGCGTGCTCCCTTCTCCGCTCGCCTCCGCCCATCCACCTCGCACGCGCTCTCCACCATCGCCGTCGAGAAGGGCTATGAGAAGCTCCTGCCGCTCGAAGAATCGGTGGCTGCGCACCTCTGCCCGCCCTCCACGATAGGCTGGAAGCCCAAAATCGCACACCCTTCGAAGCCCTGCCGTACCACGGCGGCCTTGGCAAACAGGGCCTACGCTTCCGCCGGCCAAACAGGCTCCGCTCTCCTCTCCATGACGGTCCTGCGGGTTCCAGGCGAAGCTCCTTCGGAATATGGATGAGTCCGGTCCAGACCAGGAGGTTTTTTGTGACCTCCTAAGCGCCAGAGATCTGGCCCTTCGAGCTACGAAGGCCACCGCCCAGGCCATAGGCAGGTCGATGGCCAGTCTCGTGGTGTTAGAGCGCCATTTATGGCTAAACCTCACGGAGATCAAGGAGGCAGATAAAACCGCCTTCCTCGACGCTCCCATTTCTCCGAATGGTCTGTTCGGTCCCACGGTGGACGGTTTCGCGGAACGCTTCACCACAGCGCAGAAAGCGTCCCAGGCGATGAGCCACTTTCTGCCCAAAAGAGCCAGCGCCGCCTCTTCAACTCGGCCAAGAGCTCCGTACCAGCAGCAGCAACAGCAGCGCAGATCTGAGACTGCGACCGCTCCCGCGCTAGCTCCCGTGCAGCCCCGCCCACCTTATGACTAACGTCAGCGTCATCACCAGGCGAATCGCTTCCCACCCAAGCGTCAGGGTCCCCGGCCTAAGAACACGCTGGACCCTGATCACAGGAAGCAGTCCTGACCGGCTGATCAGGAAGAGAGGATGGGTGAGCTCCACCCAAGCCGGTCCGCCCCCCAAAAGACTCCGAATTCTCTCCCCGCGGCCCGTTTTTGTTCCGGCCCAGGAGAAACATGTTGTATATGTGAAAAATGTGAGCAGCGAGCCCGCGCTCCACTACACTTTACCGCTGTTATTGCGGGTTCAATAAAAATTTGAATGTTCAACAAATGAGTCTTCTTTCTCTTCCACACCACACGAATGTCGGCACGCGGCAAAACGCGCTGCCGTTCGACACTATAAAACACCTATGCAACTGGGCAGAGGCTTGGAAAGCAATCCCTGGTGTGTCACAGTGGGTTATAAAAACCATTCAACTAGGCTATTCGCTCCAATTCGCTCACAAACCACTGTGATTCGCGGGCATAACTTATACTTCAGTGAAGAGCAACGTAACTCTCGTCCAACGTAACCTCAGGCCCATCTTAGACCTCAGACATCTGAACGTCAAACGAACGTGCTCTGACTACACAGCAGCTCGCACACTCGTTCAAAACAGGAACCAACAGACCCCTGAGAATTTTTCAGAGAATGCTAGGCCTTATGGCATCAGCTTCTCCAGTACTTCCGCTGGGTATGATGCACATGCGCCCCCTGCAGTACTGGCTGAAATCACAGGTTCCTTCCCAAGCGGGGCATTCAGGCCAGCTTTGGATCAAAGTGGGCCGCGGCTGTGTCAAAGCCCTGGCCCCGTGGTCGAATCCCCGCCTCTACGAGTCAGGGGTGAGCTTGGGAACAGTTTCCAGACGGATGGTGGTCACCACAGATGCCTCCAACACGGGTTGGGGTGCTCTGTGCGAGGGCAAACCGGCCTTCGGCTCATGGTCGAGCACGGAGTCACGGTTGCACATAAACTGCCTAGAAATGCTGGCAGTAGTGCTAGCCCTCGAGACTTTTTCACCACGTCTCTTGGGTCATCACGTCCTAGTCCGTACGGACAGCACGACTGTGGTCTCCTACATAAATCGCCAAGGTGGGCTCAGGTCGAGATGGCTCAACCAACAGGTCAGACATCTCCTCTTATGGGCGAAAGACAGAATGCATTCGCTAAGAGCAGTGCACGTGCCGGGCAGACTGAACCAGGGAGCAGACATGCTCTCCAGGGGCCCCGTGTCCCCAATGGTGCCTCCATCCCCAAACGGTTCAAATGATATGGAATGTTTTCGAGAAGGCAGAGGTCGACCTCTTCGCCTCCGAAGACAACTGTCATTGCCCAATTTATTTTTCAAAGAGCAAGGATGCGCTGGCCCACGAATGGCCCAGCTGCCTGCTTTATGCTTTTCCACCAGTACCGCTCATTCACCAGGTCTTAAAAAGAATCAGGGAATGCGGCCACACAGTCCTGCTAGTGGCTCCACTCTGGCAAACCCAAATCTAGTTTCCCGTGTTGATTCAGCTGCTATCAGCGTCTCCTTGGCCAGTCCCGCTGAGAAAAGATCTCCTATCTCAGGCGAACGGGACAATATGGCACCCCCGTCCCAAACTGTGGGCGCTACATGTTTGGCCCCTCAAGGGGAACTCGAGAACCTCCCAGTGAGTGTCCTGAACACTATCGGTGAAGCTAGAGCCCCGTCTACTAGACGTCTCTACACTCTAAAAAAAAAAAGGTTCTATATGGCACCAAAAATAGTTCTTGGCTCGTAATCATAGGGGAACCTTTTTTAGTGCTATATAGCACCATTTTTGGTGCTTCAGTGGTTCTTCAGCGGTTCTTCAGAGGTTCTTCACCGGTTCTTCAGAGGTTCTTCACCGGTTCTTTGACTAAGGTGCTATATAGCACCTCTGAAGAACCACTGAAGCACCAAAATTGGTGCTATATAGCACTAAAAAAGGTTCCCTAATGATTACGAGACTTTTTTTTTAGAGTGTATGCCCTTAAATGGTCAGTGTTCTCTGACTGGTGTTCAGCCAGGAACCATAACCCAGTGTCATGCGAGATATCACAGACACTTGTTTTTCTACAAGAGATGTTGGATGCAGGACGCACTCCATCCACACTCAAAGTCTACACAGCAGCTATTGCCGCATCTCATACGCCTATAGCTGGCCAATCAGTAGGCAGACACGACATGGTCATAAAATTCTTAAAGGGAGCCAGGAGGCTTAACCCTCCTCGCCCTCCTACAGTGCCATCCTGGGATCTTTCATTGGTCCTACGAGCACTAAAAGGACCTCCCTTCGAACCAATGCAGACGGCTGAACTAAAACCGCTTTCACTGAAAACCGCCCTGCTATTAGCATTGGCATCAGTTAAGCGTGTTGGTGACATTCAAGCGCTCTCTGTGAACGCATCATGTCTAGAATTTGGCCCAGGTGATTCTAAAGTCATCCTCAAACCAAGACATGGCTATGTGCCTAAAGTGCTTTCAACACCATTCAAAGCACAGGTAATCACTCTTTCTGCTCTTCCACCCTCTGAGGATGACAGACAGTTACACCTGCTCTGCCCTGTTAGGGCGCTCAGAGCATATTTTGAACGGTCTTCCCACTTTAGGCAGTCGGAGCAGCTCTTTGTAAGCTTTGGTGGCCGCACTAAGGGACTTCCGGTCACCAAGCAAAGTCTAGCCAGATGGCTAGTTGACGCAATAGCACTAGCATACGATACTATGGGCCTTCAATGTCCCATAGGTGTCAAAGCTCACTCCACCAGAGGCATGGCCTCCTCCTGGGCGTGGTCTAGTGGAGTGTCTATTGGTGACATCTGTAGATCGGCAGGCTGGTCCTCACCATCTACTTTTACCAGATTCTACAGTCTGGAAGTCCCTGCGCTGCAGGCACAGATCCTTGCTGTATAATGATAAGCATTAACGGGTAACCCGTCCTTATTAGTTAGGCATCTGGGTCTTCATATGCTCAATGCATGACTGAATATTTTTTTCCCCTTAATTGCTGGCCTCTATGAGCCCAGTATGAATAGGGAGATATATATAAATATATATCATGATGTGTCAATAACTCTAGTCTTGGGCCCCCTTATAGTGCTCAAACTGAGGGAGTGCATACCATTGTGCTTCATAGCACGGCGGGATTAAATAGGCTCCCATACAGCGTCTTAAGACGCAGTACGAACTGACCGTTCGAAAGGGAACATACTCGATTACTTATGTAACCTCGGTTCCCTGAGATAAGGGAAGGAGTACTGCGTAGACTGCCGTGCAATGGTGCAAAAACAACGGGTGACCTTCGCTTCAGTCGAATTAACCTGATGTTTTTGGGGCAATACAGCGTATTTTAAGGGTGCCCTTCGCGGGCTTTTACGGTCAATTTGCGGGCTTCTGTGTCCAGCGTCACGGGCTTAGCGCCCATAGGTTCGCTCAGATACGCTGTTCTGCCATTGGTTCATGCAGTTACTGGCCAGCCAATATCACGCGAGAAGTCTCGACCCCGTTTTGACTGTGCAGTAGCACTGCGTGATTTTATAAATACTTCAGTATTCGAGAATAGGAGAACCTATATCCCATACAGCGTCTTAAGACGCAGTACTCCTTCCCTTATCTCAGGGAACCGAGGTTACATAAGTAACCGAGTACGTTTCTGTGAATGGAGACGGCACGGGAGCTCGCGTTAGAATAACTTTGGATGATTTCAGATAGAAATCTAAAGGTGCACGGTGACAAAATATAATGAAATAACCAACTTAATGTGTAATGTTGACATTTTTTTTATTTTGACATGAAAGCTTATATGTTAAGGGAGCAAACTGGGCCAAAATCTCAAAATTGACCACTGCATGAAAAAATTTGAAAATGTGAAAAAATTTGAAAAAATATGTTTTCATCTGCCGTGTCTCGCCTTAAAGGATTAGTTCACCCCAAAATGAAAATTTGTCTGGGATCATGCAGAGCCTCTGAAGCCCATCGAAGCGCTTTGAAACTGCATTGATTTGGACCTTCAGCATTTTGGTTGCAATTGAAAAGCATTATATGATGAACAATCCTGGAATGTTTTCTTCAAAATACTTAATTTCTTTTCGACTGAAGAAAGAAAAACATGAACATCTTGGATGGCATTGGGGTGAGTATTATCAGGAAATTTTCATTTTGGGGTGAACTAATCCTTTAATGTATGATTGACGAAAACTGTTGTATTTTATATACCGCAGTAAAATCCTAAAACATCCTAAACATCCCAATAACCTATAACAATTATAATTGTTAGTATAACAATAATATAACCTATAACACTGAGACTTAATTGAAAAGTTTATACGAATAACCACAGAATGGTTTCCGTGTTTACTTAAAAAGAAGTTTCAGAATAAAACAAAGTACAATAATTCAAAAAGCAAAAAATAACATAACGGGTAAGTCTTCACCCGAAGCACGGCCCCGAAAAACAATGTACACAGCTTTTTATACTCAGACATATTTTGGGGCGGTTATGATAGTCATTATCATATAGCAATTACTTATAAGGCAAGCTACTTGCCTTGGACTGGGCAGGCTTTATATACGTATATGTCCAAGGCTACTACAAGTTTTGCATCAAGCACAAACACACATTTCCTTTGTCTTTCTTTGCAGCGGACACTTTGGGGCTTGGGGCCCCTGTCAAAACCACACAACTGTTAATATAGATGACACTCAGGTTGAACTCCCTCCTGTCAAAGGTCTCATGTATATAAACACAAAGTCACACTTGTTAAAGAAAACATGTTTTAGTCCATTATCACCCTTCAACAAGTAAACCACACTTCAAGTCTAAAATGTTAATAATAATCAAGCTTGTCAAAGCAAAGAAAAAAACACACTCACATCTAAGGTATAAATGCAAACTTAAGGATGCAAACTTCTTTGCAAGGCAAGTTTGGATTATTTTATGGGTCGAGTAATTCAAACTTCTCTTGCAACCTAAACATTTCACAATTGGAGCATTCAAATTGGCTTTCCAACATAAAACACTTAACGTCAATTCATTAATTTCTTATTCAATCTTTCCAATAGTCTGATAACCTTTATTATTTGTTTTCCCCTCCAGATTAACCCTCCACTGTGAGGATAACTGTTTTCTCGCTGCTTTGAATCTGCTCTCTCTTGTCGTTCCAGTAAAAGATCTTTGAAAAGACATTTCAGTTTTATTTGGCACTTTCATTGTCATATTCAAACCATTTGAGAGATCTTGTTTCCTGGAATCCATCAGAGGAATTCTTAACTCGTTGGCATTTAGGGCCAACTTAACAAAACGCAACAAAACACCTCATCTCATCTAATTTGTTTTATTTGCATTAGTCACATTACAATTATTATTTCTACCATGTCAATGATGATGTTTCCACATTCATCTTATTTCTACTCTTTCTTTATTAACATCAATTTGTCTGATTAATCTAAGATTTACAGACTAATAAAATCACGTGTTATTTGACTGACAGGGGTTCAGATGTAAAGACTTAACTCAGCATTTCTCTGATACTGATTTATGATTGACCTCAAACATGGTTCTTCTGTACCATCAATACAGTTAAATTCTCACAGTTTTACCTTTGAAACCTTTTTTGATCCATGTAAAACATAAACTTTAAACCCAGGATAGAGAGGTTGAGTGAACGTGGTGTGGACTCTGTGAATGAGGGTCATTGTGTCAGAGACGCTGTAGAAGGACAGAGTTCCTGCACTGTGATCCACATACACTCCTATTCTACAGGAGCTGGAGACTACAGGGAGTTCAGTCCTTTTGTTATTATGCCGGAATGAACATGTGGAGGGAAAGCAAAATAATCTCCAAGACTGAATGTTGCGTCCAAAAATACATTCATTTCCCAGTCCCTTCCTGCTGATGCTCTTATATGACACTGATATACTCACCTTACCACTCCACTCAACCTCCCAGTAACAGCGTCCACACACACTCTCTCTACACAACACCTGCTCCAGAGTATCAAATCTGTCTGGATGATCAGGATATGGCTGGACTTTATCTGTGTATTTAATCACTCGGTTCCCCTCAGACAGACTAATTCTTTTATGTGCTGTATTTATATCCACAGTGAACTGATGGAAATCTGATGGAAACAAAATAAATCATGTACATCAGGAAATAATTATTTGAAATATTAACAGTTGCAAGAGTTTTATTTTCATATCTTCAACTTATTCAACTAAGATTCACAGAGAATAAATGAATGACTACATGTTGGTGTCAATCAGATTATAAGGGTGTAAATCAATGTAGTAGTAGTTGTAGTAGTGTGTGTGTGTGGTTCAGGTATACCCTATGTTATGGGGACAAAATGTCCCTGCAAAGATAGCAATATCTGAAATCCTTGTCCTTGTGGGGACAAGTTTTCTGTCATGGGTTGGGTAGGTTTTCGGTTAGAAGATAAAATAAACAGTTTGTACAGAATAAAATCTCATTATGTATATGGAAATGCCCCATAAAACAAGGTGTGTGTGTGTGTGTGTGTGTGTGTGTATAGAGACTTACATTGTAAAAATTCATCCCTGGTCTTGAGCTCGGGTGTGGGAATAATATCAATGTATGTTACTGTGGAATATTAATAAAAGTACAGAGAACATTAAATGTACCTCTATTTAATATTCATTTTTGTACCGTCTTTTTTTATTCCACATTATACTTCAGGTTGAATCAGTTAATTCTGAGAGTACATAAATGATCCAGTACTTACCATTACCAGATATCCTTTCTACTTCCTCTCTGCAGAAATGCTCCAGTTTCTCTCTCAGATAAGACACAGATTTACCAACATCATCAAAAGAGAGACGAGAACTGACAGTGATGCTGGGTGAGTCTGTAGATCCAGGAGGGACAGAGAGAGACTGGAAACTCTACACACACACAAAGACACAATATAAACACCAGCTAAAGACACAGAAACATTTGATAGGAAACACCATCTCTTCCCTTCCAAAAGACACTGTCCTGTTTGTCAGATTTCTGTTACCTGGAGGAAATGGATGTGATTGTCTGTGTGTGAAAGCTGCTCCAGCTCAGCGTCTCTCCTCCTCAGATCATCAATCTCCTGCTCCAGTTGCTCCAGTCGTCCTTCAGCTCGACTCACTGCAGCCTTTTCCTGATCTCTGATCAGCTGTGTCACCTCAGAGCAGCTTCTCTCAATGGAGCGGATCAGCTCAGTAAAGATTCTCTCATTGTCCTTCACTGCTGCCTGTGCAGAGCACTGTTAGGACACCGAGAGAGACGCATTAGAGTCAGTCCATTCACTCAGCTCTTACTGGTCCCTCACACAGCCTGTTCCCCACAGTGGGCTTCAGTGGGACTGGAAAGAGCTCCAGCACTGGCTCCTCACTGAGCGATTGAGTCCTGAGTCTGAAACAGCTCTTCCAGCCGCCAGCAGTTCTTCTCAAAACTCACCTTGTGAGACTCCACCGCCTCTCTCAGCTCCTCAAGCTCCTTCTGTCTCTCCTGGATTCTCTGTTGGTTTGTTCTCTGTATCTCCTCTAACTGTCTCTGTCGGAAAAGTGTATTGTTAATTATACGGTATATCTGTTCGATAATAAAAAAATATGTTAACATTCTATTATCTAAATCAATGTTTCTTGGAAAACACATGGCACAGCATGATAAAACCGAAACCCTTCATGATAATTATGTTCAAATTGATCACATTGCAATTGATATTAATATGTGCATTATAGTCTTAAAAAGTCATTAATTACTTACCCTCATGTCGTTCGACACCCGTCAGACCTCCGTTCATCTTCGGAACACAAATGAAGATATATTGGTTGAAATCCGATGGCTCAGAAAGGCCTCCATTGGCACAATGCACTGTACACTCTCAAGACCCTTAAAAGGTACTAAAGACGTTGTTACAAAGTCCATCTCACTACAGTGGTTCTACAATAACTTTATGAAGCGACGAGAATAGTTTTTGTGCGCAAAAAATACGATTCATGATTCAGATCGCGTGTCAAACCGCCAAACTGCTGAAATCATGTGACTTTGGAGATCCAAACGGCTGAATCGACTCGCTGATTCATAACGCTTCGAAGCTTCATGATGCAGTGTTTTGAAATCGGTCATCACTATATAAGTTTTTTAGGTTTTTTTTGCGCACAAAAACTATTCTCATTGCTTCATAAAGTTATTGTAGAACCACAGTAGTGAGATGGACTTTGTCACGACGTCTTTAGTACCTTTTATGGGTCTTGAGAGAGTAAAGTGCATTGTGCCAATGGAGGCCTTTCTGAGCCATCGGATTTCAACTAAAATATTTTAATTTGTGTTCCGAAGATGAACGGAGGTCTTACGGGTGTCCAACGACACGAGGGTAAGTAATTAATGACAGAATTTTCAATGAACTAACCCTTTAATATCAGTTGTAGCGTCTGGAGTGTCTCTCTCATGGGATCAAAGTGGTGAGTCGTTTGGAGAAACATCAGAGATGCTTTCCTCCAAACAGCTCTGCATATAAATTAAATCCCTGCTCCAATGGCTCCAACAAGTCTGAGTCAAATTGTACCACCGACTGGTTAATGACCAGCTAGAGTGTGACCAGAAGATACTATGATGGCCCTTTTTGAGCTTCAATCAGATTCTAATCAGCCAGGACACCTACCTCACCCTTCAGTCTAGAATGGCCGGGGAATGACCTTAATACACACATACACAAGCATTCCTCTTTATTTAGCCGTTAATTAAACTTCCCGAAAATTGGGTAGGAAGAATGGACCTAGTGAGTGGATAAAGAATTACTGCTCGTTCTTTAAACGGAACGGAGAGGAATTTTGAATCAACTCCCTAGAGGTTATTCTGTGATTATTTAATATAGATATATCTGTAGTTAATTGCAATAAATTGTTGTTAACCATATATATATTATATATTGCATAAATACCGAGGTTAGGTATTCCCCTTTTGGGTGATTTTGGAGATTTGTGATTAGATTATAACCCGTTATGATTAATCATAAATCCCTAAATATTAATACCCACAATTCCCTATTGAGCTAATTTTTAATTTAAATATATATGTAACCCTAAGACGCTACACAGTTCATACCTGTTTCTCGGTTCTCTCTGCTGCAGCTGATACAGTCTCATGATTTTTGTGTTCATCCATTGTACACGGATAACATATACAGTGTTGATCCGTACGGCAGTAAATCTCCAGCAGTTTCTCATGTTGAGGGCAGATCATCTCCTGCAGTCGTCCAGTGGCGTCCATTAGATTGTGTCTCTTACCTTTGAAGAGATTCTCATGTTGTTCCAGATGATTTTGACAGTAAGAGTTCAGACACACCAGACAGGACTTGATGGCTTTGTTTTTGTCCTCAGTACAGACGTCACACTCCACATCTCCAGATCCAGTGTAACACTGAGCAGGACGAGCAGCTTGAAATTTTGTCTTCTTGAGTTTCTCCACCACTTCAGCCAGCATGGTGTTTTTACCTAAAACAGGTCTTGGAGTGAAGGTCTGTCTGCACTGAGGGCAGCTGTAGACTCCCTTCTGATCATCCTGATCCCAGCAGCCTGTAATACAGCTCATACAGTAACTGTGTCCACAGGGAATGGCCACTGGATTCTTCAGTAGATCCAGACAGATTGAACAGCTGAACTGATCCTGTGCCAAAGAAACACTGGATTCTGCCATTTTACTGAACAAACAGTAACTCACAGACAGTCTATCCCTCAAAAACACAAAACTGCTGAATCCCACACCCAGCCTGAGCAGGAAGTAATGATGAGTTTCACTTTTACTGAACTAAAGGTGGGAGTGGCTGGCTACTGGCTAACAGAGTGAAAGAGAGATAGAGAGAGCTGGTAAGATGTCTCTCTCAACAAAGTTACAATCTAACGATCTGCTGCCCTCCATTGGACACAAATGACAATGTCGACCATCAAAACATTCCTCTCGCTGTGAACTGAATTGAGCTGGATGATGACAGTGACACCAGCTGCTTACAGCTGAATTGAACTCATTTCAGAATTGATTAAGTTTGCACAGTTACTGAACTGGATTGAATCAACACTGAACTGACTTTAGCTGAATAACAACACTATTCTCTTTTTTTAGAGCTGCTTTACAGCAGCATTTGAATTTGTAGCATATTTTAAGTTTGCATCATTGCTCATTATTTCCCTGTTCATCACTGTGAAGCTGCTTTGAAACAATCTGTATAGTATAAAGCGCTGTAAAAAATAAAGATGGCTTGTTTGAACTGTTCCTACAATTACTCTACTGTATCCTTTCAACCGATTATCACATGACAATTGATTAAATGATATTTACTATGCAAAAAATAAATAATAGTTTGTTGATTTTATAACTGCTGCATGATTTCCATGTGATATAATGTCTACGATACATTTTAAACTCTTGTCTCGTCACATACACTCTTAAGAAAAATGGTTCTAAACAGTACCAAATTAGGGTTCTTCAGCTTGTAACAATAGCAGAACCCTTTTTGGTGCTAAATATAACTTTTTTATATAAAGTTCCTAAAAAAGCCTTGCATATTATTGTATTTCTTTGTATTTATTTTGTGGGTGGCCAGATGAGGGGTGAGATCTGACTTTTTAAAATAAATTGAAAATGGAAGGGGATGATTTGCCTACATTGTGATATGTTCCATTTAGAGAACTAGTAATCTGGAAAAGTTTGTAGTGATCCAATCCAGTGTTACAAAATCGAAATCATTCTGATCCACTTTTTGAACATCTGGACTTTTTAGTGGATGTATGAACTATGAAGTAGCCTAATTTCCATCAATATCACACAGGTATATAGCATATAATCCTATATCCTAGCATAATAACAACAGGTATCGTTCATCATATTAACTGTTACATGTTTTTCCTGAAAACTGAAAATAATGCGTATGCTTATTTTGCGTCTAGCGCAATATAAATGTTGAGCCCAATTACTGTTTTTTTGGAGGGCACAGGAGTCCGGACACTGCTTCTATTACATGTTCAGTTTCAATTCTGTGAGTGTTCTGTCTATTGCCTCACGGTGGCGTCAGTGCCCCGCCAAAGGTCCCCCCAGAGTCCAAATGAAGTTCACAGGCACCGGCCCGTCAGGAGCGCGTGGGAGCGCGCTTGTGGGGAAAGTGGGCGCGATCGTGCCGGAGGAGTTCGCTCGCGCCGCGGCTCAGGAACAAGGAACTTCGAAGCTCAACTGCCCAGAAAGACCAATGTGCCTCCAATTCAGTCTGTTTCTTTGGCTATAGCCCACGAAACACCTGGAATATCTCGTCAGGTACGTTCATCTGTCGGTAAACTGTGAAAATAGGTATAATGATAGGTGTTTCATCTTGTTTTACGGATTTTTTTTAAACGTGCTAGCAGGTTAGCAGGTAGGAGGAATGAGAGCGAACCTGTTTCCTCAGGTCTGCTTAACTCTTCTCTGTTGAGTAAAAATAAACATTTAGACAGACTTTAACACTGAATTATATGATCAAATTAAATGTGAAAGTTTAATTTGAGAGGTTAGTCTGTCACACTTGTGAGTTTTAAAGTGTGTCCCTCACCTGAGGGAAAGAATTTCACCTGACCTCAGATTATTTAAGGTCTTCACTTTAATAGTTTAACTATTTATATATTATATTTCACTAATATGAAACTTGTTTCGTCATGTGTATTATATTTGACTGGAAAGTAGATTAAGTGAAAATTTAAATTGATGTCTTGTCATTGTTTGAAGTGTGTACATGACAATGCTACATTTATATGTCATACACAGAGGAAAGCGACAAGGAACTTGCTAATTTTATCTCATATATTGGGCGAAATGGCAAACTGTAAACGCTAGTTTAACGTTACATATATTCTGCCTTGATGGTTAACACTTAGCTTAAACGTCCTTTCCCACAAATACCGGATTAAAATCAGTATGACAGCACTTTAAATTGTTGTCATGTTGACAGCAGGGCAGTATGTAGTGAGAGATTGTGTTAGAGATATGAGGTTTCTGTGTGTGGGCGGAGCTTCTGTCACATGCTTTGCTCGTACATTGTCTTGTTATACTTTTTGTGCATTATTTATTCAATTAAGTGAAACATTTGCTTTGTGCTGCTCGCAGGCATTCATGTCTTTCATTCACTTGAGTTTCCCATGACAGATGTCTCTGTGTTAAATACTAGAAAAGGCCTTGTGAATTAAACTTTGTTGGTCTTCTAGTCCAGCAACATGAAAGAAAGCTTTGATCTTTCTCTAGGGTTACCAAGGTCATGAAAAACTTGGAAAGTCATGTAGAAATTAGTTATGCTTGGCTCCAAAAATATTTTATGGCTAGAAATTGCTTTGTTTGAGCAATATTATTATTATCAAATAAATAAAAAATCCTTATCCAATAATGAATTATTAGGAAGTCATGAACATTCATTGGTCAAAAGATGTAGGAACTTTCTTTATTATCTCTCTTTTCTTTATTTCTGTGCGTTCCAACAAAATCCCATTCTCAGACACTTCACCATAGGATTTAGTCTTCCTGATGTCATCATCACTCATTGGATCAGGTTTGCGTTCAGTAAGACAGTGTTTACCTGCTGTGTTCAGCGGTTTCAGGTTAAAGGGTTCGTTCACCCAAAAATGAAAATTACTCACCCTCATGTCGTTCCAAACCTATAACATTTTCATTCATCTTCAGAACACAAATTAAAAGATTAGTTCACTTTTAAATAAACTTTTGCTGATATTTTACTCACCCCCATGTCATCCAAGATGTCCATGTCTTTCTTTCTGCAGTCGAAATGAAATTAAGGTTTTTGATGAAAACATTCCAGGATTTTTCTCCATATAATAGTCTTCAATGGGCTCCAAACGGTTCAAGGTCTAAATGACAGTTTCAGTACAGCTTTAAAAGGCGTTAAACGATACCAGACGATGAATAGGGGTCTTATCTAGCAAAACGATCAGTTTCTGCGAGAAACTTCCGCTAAGCTAAATACGAGCGTGGTCATAGATATATCGATCGTAGATGCCTCATTCTACTGATCAGTGCAGGCGCTAATGAGGCATCTACGTATACATCTATGACCACGCTCGTATTTGACCTCACTTAGCGGAAGTTATGGCGGAGCTCAGAGGTGATCACGTTCGTCTGATAAGAGGTAAAATAATAGCATAAATACTGCTCGGTTTCTCGCAGAAACTGATTATTTCGCTAGATAAGACCCTTATTCATCGTCTGGTATCGTTTAAAGCCCTTTGAAGCTTTACTGAAACTGTCATTTGGACCTTGAACCGTTTGGAACCCATTGAAGACTATTATATGGAGAAAAATCCTGGAATGTTTTCATCAAAAACCTTAATTTTCCTTGATTGAAGAAAGAAAGACATGGACATCTTGGATGACATGGGGGGTGAGTAAATTATCAGCAAAAGTTTATTTAAAAGTGAACTAATCCTTTAATATCTTTTTAATGACCCTCCATTGACAGTCTACACAACTACCATTTTCAAGCCCCAGAAAGTTAGTAAAGACATTAAAGTAATCCATGACTTGAGTGTTTTGTTTGCAAAAAACATAATTTACCATTTTATTTACCTAACGTGCGTTCACGCAAGCATCACGACACATGCGTGTTGTGTTGTCCCGAGAGCATGGGAACCCTCTCATTTGATACATTTCTATAATATTAGAAGTTAAAATAGAAAACTGCTATTTATTTTCAGATATACACTATATTGCCAAAAGTATGGGGACACTCCTCCAAATCATTGAATTCAGGTGTTCCAATCACTTCCCTTGCCACAAGGTGTATAAAATCAAGCACCTAGACATGCAGACGCTTCTACAAACATTTGTGTAAGAATGGGTCGCTCTCAGGAGCTCAGTGAATTCAAGCATGATACCGTGTTAAGTTGCCACCTGTGCAATTTCTGGAGTGGTATTATATCAAAGTTGAAGCAGTCAGGAACAACAGCAACTCAACTACGAAGTGGTAGGCCACGAAATCAGAGCGGGGTCAGCGCATGCTGAGGTGCACAGTGCCAATAGCTACAGATCAATAGATTTAGATTAGCTCAAGAACAGTGCGTAAAGATCTTCATGGAATGGGTTTCCATGGCTGAGCAGCTGCATCCAAGCCTTACATCACCAAGTGCAATGCAAAGCAACGATGCAGTGGTGTAGAGCACTCCGCCACTGGACTCTAGAGCAGTGGAGACGTGTTCTCTGGAGTGATGAATCACGCTTCTCTGTCTGACAATCCGATAGACGAGTCTGGGTTTGGAGGTTGCCAGGAGAACGGTACTTGCCTGACTGCATTGTGCCAAGTGTTAAGTTTGGTGGAGGAGGGATTATGGTGTGGGTTTTTTTTTTCAGGGGTTGAGCTTGGCCCCTTAGTTCCAGTGAAAGGAACTCTTAATGCTGCAGCATACCAAGACATTTTGGACAATTTTATGCTTCTAACTTTTGGGGATGGTCCCTTCCTGTTCCAACATGACTGCACACCAGTGCACAAAGCAAGGCCCATAAAGACATGGATGAGCGAGTTTGGTGTGGAGGAACTTTAGAGCGGAGACTGCGAGCCAGTCCAACATCAGTGCCTGACCTCACAAATGCGCTTCTAGAAGAATGGTCAAAAATTCCCATAAACACACTCCTAAACCTTGTGGAAAGCCTTCCCAGAAGAGTTGAAGCTGTTATAGCTGCAAAGGGTGGGCCAACTCCATATTTAACCCTACGGATTAAGAAAAGGATGTCATTAAAATGCTTGTGCATGTATAGGCAGGTGTCCCAAAACCTTTGGCAATATAGTGTAGTAATTACACTCAAATAAAAACTGAAATGTTTGTATACAACAAAGTTGTACATAAGGTAGTTTTCATAAACACTTGTCTTCATGACAAATTTATTCAAACGCATGTCTAACTAACGAACTGAAACTTGCATAATTTAACTGAGGTAAGTGAAATAATTTTTAAATGAAGTTAAGTGAAATTGTTCAGAAGCTGTTTTATCGACATCTTTTTGCATTTGAAACACTGAGCGATTATGTGAGACATAAGTTTGTATATTTCAACATACCTTGTGATGTTCATGCATGTTTTTTGTGCTATAACCTGTATTAAAATGGAAGAAAAGACTCCCGCTTCACACTGCTGCTTGAATTGAGGAGCTACAGCAATCTGTCACGTCACTTTTAGCCCTGAAGACTTGAATAGTACTTTTGACCAATTTGTTTAGTTTTCTGTAATATTGTCATGTTTAGCTGATGAATGTATGTGGTGTGTGTGGTATCACCTGTAGAAAATCACTGAAAAGGTACAATTTATATATGACCTCATAATCATGTCTCAGGATGAGTTGAGTGTGGTCACCTGAGTGTGGATGTTTGCTCTGTGCTGAAGTTACCCTGAAGCAAATTCCTCTTTGTTTCAAAATCCTGGTTTCTCCATGATGGTAGTTTTTACTGTAGTGTTGGTGTGTGAACTTGTCTTAGGAGTTTATTTGATTAATTTCTTTATTTGTGCACTTTACAGTGTAAAGTGCTCAAATAATGTCATGAACGTAATACTGTGTGTTGAAATGTTACTGGATTAGAAGATGAGAAATTAGAGGTTTAATTTGCTGGTCTATATCGAAAGGTGGTAATGAAAACTGTCATGTGAGTGGCAGTTGAAGTGAAGAAGAGGTCTTAACAATATATTGAATATATAAATATATTGGCCAAAATATTGAACTTGCACTTTTTTAAATGGATTTAAATTATTTTTGTTCGTTTACATCATTTGGTTATCAGCTTAACTATTGTCCAGAATTTTAATATTATGCATCCTATAAATGTTTCGTTTTTAATTTCTTTAATCCAAATGTTTCAAACTATTTCTTATTACCAATTAAAACAGCATTACTAAACTTATTTTATTTTTCTCCTTAGTTTTGTTTTCCATCCTGTAAGTCTTTTTTGTAATATCAATTGAATTAACAAAAGCCATTTCTTTAATGACATGTTCCAAGAAGTTTCATTATTTTTGGTGGGAAAAACAGCAGCACAAACTTTATTTTGATCAATTTTATTTTTATTTATAATTCTGTAATTTTTTAAAATAATTTTGAGTCAAAGATGAAACTGAATGACAGTTGCTTGATCAAGCATTTATTTGTCATTCTCCGGTCATTTATCATAATGACTTTGCAAAAGCATTTCACATACTTATACAGACACCATTCACTAATATTTCTAATAAAATGTTGTCTCTCTCCCTTTCTCCTTCAGCTGATTCCATATCAACCCACCATGCTCCTCTCCTCCTGCTATTGACCTTTGACCTCTGGCAGCGATGGCAGAACGCTCAGTGGCTCCAGGTCAGATCTACATAGAGGTGGAGTACGACTATGACTACAAATCTAAGGACCGTTTGATCACCATTAAACAGGGGGAAAGTTACCTTCTTGTTAAAAAGACCAATGATGACTGGTGGCAGGTGCGCAAGGATGAGGCGAGTAAGCCCTTCTATGTCCCAGCACAGTATGTGCGAGAGGTGCGACGGGCTCTCATGCCCCCTCCTAAACCCCTCAGTGCAGGGTGCCGAGGGGGGACTGGACCCATTCGACCATCTGGCCTGGAAATCCAACGGCCAGATGATAACAAAAAGAGCCCCTCTCACTCCGGCAGTGCTTTACTGCCGCCCAGGGATGACAGAGGCAGCCCTGGCAGCCCAAAGGGACACATCCCCCCCATACAAATAAACACTTTACCTGACTCGCTTCCTCATTCCAGAGCAGAGTCCCCGAGTCGCAAAGTTGATGGAGAGAGGGATAAAGACAAAGAGTCGGAGAGGAGTGGTCGAGGACCAGTAAAAGTTGCAATTCAAGAAGCATTTACCGGAGAGGGAGGCAGCTCGGATAAGAACCGGAATGATTCAGAATCCGGGGATGATCTCAGCAGCGGTTCCACTGATAACCTGCAGGTGAGAATCACTTGTATACCAACCCATAGTGTTGGGTCGAGTTCGAGTCAAGACCAAGTGTTAAACAATCAAGTCCGAGTCTAAGTCTGAGTCCAAAAGGGGCCGATTTGGACTCAAGTCCGAGTTCTTATCGGCCGAGTCCAGAAAGTAATTAAATTGAAAAAAGATTAGAAATTGCTAAATTTTATTGTAAACCTTCTATTAATATTTTAACCTTTCAACCCATTAAACCAATGGCAATATAAAATTGAACAAAAATACCACTATTACATCTTGCCATTGCCATTTAACCTGTCAACAGAACCTCAACTAGTTTCCAGTCAAAAATGTTTTCAAAGAATAGAATGGACATAGATATATATGTAGAACTTTTATTATTACAAGTGCATGTAAAAAACATGCTTTTTTGTTTTATTGTATTTCTATTATTTGAATATATAATGCCTCTGGTATCACCAAATGCTAATGTTTAGGGGTGGGCGATACTAAAATCTTATTTCACGATAATGATATGTTTTCTCAAGTAGGATTATTCAAGTAAGAATAAATACTATAGAAATTGAATAAAACAGTTAAATGTAAAATAAAACAAACTTCACTATATTACATGTACAGTGATTCTTATTAAATTTACTAAAGTTAGTCTGCAGTAGAGTCAGTGTGTGATTTCTCTTTGTCTTTTGTTGTTTGATTAACATTACAGCAGCAGGTTTATTGGACTGCTTTATTGACGATTAACTGTTTACATTTACTACAAGACCTAACCGACTGTGTTTAGACCTACATGAATACTCCGTCAGACTTGCATTTTGACATGATGTATGTGAATTTATTTGACAGTCCAAGTGTAAAACATTAGATAATTCGTTACTGATGATGCACGATGAGGCGGCCTCATTCTGTCTGCCTTTTTAAGTGTATGCACACAAAAATCCGATATATATCGTCATATCAGCCCTAGTTATTTGGATTTAAGTTGGTATTAAAAGTTATAATAAGCAACTTACATTTCTCTAGGTTTTCTTTGAACATGCTGGTAGAAAGTTGTGCCAGACACATCAGTAAGAGTTGATTTGCAAAATTTGCAATGTGCAGAGTGCTTCTTTTTACAGGATTTCTTGCAAATAAATTCTTTATGATTTTCATAAGCAAAACAAATTATTGCTGACTCTGAAGACATTGCCCTAGCCACGCATTGCGATCCAGTGTGTGGTGTGTGTTTTCTCTGCAAGCCTAAGATGATGCTACTGCTGCCTGCCGGTGTGGTGCCGTAAAATGACAGTTGGGGAGACGTTAATTAATTTCTTATCTTAGTTTTATGCCGGTTTTGTTGTTACACATGACGCGGACTCAACTGCACTCAGAATATTTTCAGAGTACAAAATGTCCAAATCTGTGTCAAGTCCGAGTATAAATTCACCCGAGTGCGTGACAAGTCCAAGTTCATTCAAAATTGGACTCGAGGACCCCAACTCTACCAACCCATAAGTGAATACCTTTATCTTCCAAAAGTCTATTTGAACATTCCTATCTCTTAAACTCCTTTAAATAATTAAGATTAATCTAATGAACAAATTTTCTGTTTTTTTTAATATGCATACAATGATGCACACAAACACCTAAACATGTTCATTCCTAAACGCATTCCTGTGTGCCACGGTGTTGGACTCCTGTTTAGCCTTAGTTACTCATCTTTTTTTTTATGTGGTGAAATCATCTCTCTCTCCGTCTCTGTCTCAGTTACACTCCCTCCATTCTCTGAAGCTTTTTTTCCATCATCTCCTCCCACAGTTTTTCTGTCTTTTCCTCCTGCTGTGTCATCAAAGCATTTCTGCTAAACAGCAAATGTTTGCTGTTGTGTCATCATGGCATGTGCAGGAGGGTGCGAATGCTTTATTTTGAACACCTTCTCTTACTCGCACACTTACACTACCGTTTAAAGCAGGGGTCTCAAACTCGTTTTATCTGGGGGCCGCTGGCGGTAGACTCTGGGTCAGGCTGGGCCGCATCAAGTATTACACATAAAAAGTGGTTCAAGTATTAAAAAAAAAAAGTAGCACAACTGATCCAATCTTCTCAATCTTTATTATTAACAGTTCTTCAACATGAATGTTTCTTCTGAACATGACCTGTTCCTCGGAATTTGAACTAAATATAGCCTATAGAAATTAAATCATGTAATATGAAAAAATTAATGATTTTATTTTATTTTAAATAACAGACTAATTCACAGCAAGGCCGTAACCAGGTCAAACAGAACAGTGAGCGATATTCTAGGTCTAATTCTAGTTGGGAAATAATCTTTTTGGGACTATTTGTAAACAATATTTGCATTCATTTGCGTCAAATATATTATTAGTCCCGATATTCTTCGCATGAGTGAATAAATACATAGATCCGCGAAAAACTTTTGAATTCTCTAGTGGTCTGGTGGTAGTATTTTTGTCAACCGTGTCAAAGGTTCCGGGTTCTAATCCGCCCTCATATAGTTTTCAGTTTCAAAGATGTTCATCAATGATTGTATAATAAGACCATGGACACGTTTGTGCATTTTGTTTTGTGATTTAACCGGAAAGAATAGTCTCTCTCAGCAACGGCATTAAGCGATAGATTGACGCGCTCGTCTGTGTGTGAAGACTGTGCAGTGTGCACGAGCCAAAAGAGAACGTAAACCCCGCCTACTTCGATTTGATTGGCCATCTCAATCATTTTGACATTGACGAGTGCTGTTAGACCACATTCGTTTCAACTGTCTGATCAGCTTCGTTCATCTGTTCCTGTCAATCACGCGGTGTCAACCAATTATACTGCACGAGGGAGGGGCGAGCCATCTCTCTCTCTCTCTCTCTCTCTCTCTCTCTCTCTCTCTCTCTCTCTCTCTCTCTCTCTCTCTCTCACTCACTCACTCACTCACTCACTCACTCACTCACTCACTCACTCACTCACTCACTCACTCACTCACTCACTCACTCACTCACTCACTCACTCACTCACTCACTCACTCACTCACTCACTCACTCACTCACTCACACACACACACACACACACACACACACTCACTCACTCACTCACTCACTCACTCACTCACTCACTCACTCACTCACTCACTCACTCACTCACTCACTCACTCACTCACTCACTCACTCACTCACTCACTCACTCACTCACTCACTCACACACACACACACACACACACACACACACACACACACACACACACACACACACACACACACACACACACACACACACACACATAAAGGAGGCAGCAACTGCACACGCAACGACTCAGCAAAAAGGTGCTTTTCAGAGCAATGCGCGGTGCAAGTGGCCCGTGGGCCACGAGTTTGAGACCCCTGGTTTAAAGGTTTTGGGGTCAAGATTTTTTTGTTTAAACGTGTACTTTTTTTCAGCAAGTATGCATTAAATTGATCAAAAGTGACAGTAAAGATACAAATTAAATAAAGTGCATATATTTTCAGCTACATTAGGTGTATTTAAGAGATAAAAAACAGTACATAGACTTCCCTGTATGAATTAAATATGCACTGATTGTTAGTAAAACTACTGAAGTTATTTAGTCAAGAGCAGTGAGTGATTGTCTCTTTGTATTTTGTTATTTGATAAACATTAATGACAGTCGGCAGCAGATTTAACGAATGCACAGATCTAATATACTGATACACATCCAAATTGTTTACATACACGTAAGATATAAACAACCGTAAACCTTGTGTGTATTTGACAGTTTAAGATGCGAACAAGAACTTAATTCGCTACTCACACAGTCTTTTATTGTGCGTATGCTTCAGGTGTACATGCTCATAAAAGCTTATTTCAGAACAGTTGTGTGTATTAAAAATTGAACTGGCAAGGCTTTAAAATGCATGCAGATACACTTTTGTGACAGAGAAGAACTGCTAAAGCACATGAACGTCTGCTGCGTTGCTAAACATGATGTGACTGTACGTCATGTTGTACGGAATGTTGGGATTGGAGCACAGATTTTGGAGACATTTAAATCATTCACAATCTAAAATTTTGAAATTGCACACCCCAACCCCAATACACTTTATTTGAGGTATTATTGCAGGGGTTTAATTGTAGCCTATAATTACATTACCCTCTACAAACTTTCATTTCGTCTCACGCGCTTCACGCGTAAATATAAGCAAGGTATTAGATCACTTCCACACATTTTGGAAGCGAACAGGTTGAAAAGATAATAGGGGTGACCCCGATTAGTTGAAGATTTGATGCCCTAATTTCTCGACTACCAATCTTTACTGGTAAATGATCATGTGTGAACAAGACCTTTTCAAAAATGCAGCATATGAGCACTTATGAAGTCTGCTTTGGGCCAATCATAAGTTCTTTCTTATAGAGATTGTGATTAATCCGCACTGTTTACAGTAAGCTTTTTAATAGTTTTACTATGTAAATATGCGCTAAATGATCATCTTTGACCGTTGTGCCACGTCTCGCAGCTTTTTCAACGTGTTATGCTCGAGACCCTGTCTTTTCTATTCATCAGCATTGCGCCCTGCAATTGGATACTATTATGCTAGTCTCACGTTTTTAAGAGCAAAAACGCGTTCTGTTTGATCACCCCCTTATGCCTTTCACTCAGACGTCAAAATATGTTGTCAAATTGAACAGAGAGTGAAACTAAAGTGCTTTTTCTCATGCGGGCGAATGAAGACAACAGCGCAGCGTTTAAAGATGACTGACATCTCAAAATTTACCTGTATTTTGGTACCGATGTGTGAACGGTCTCTTACTGGTAAAACACCAGAACGCAGTTGCTTGTGTGAACAACATATTTGTGTATTTACCAGTAAAGTCATTCTGGTAATTTCCCGGCAATTTCCTGGGATTGCAGTGTAAAATGGGCTAATGTCTGATTTCACATAGAACTACCGGTTTTCCTCGCACACAATTTGAAAAGACTCAAACAGACATAGGCAGAGTTTTAGTTTTTAGGCGTCAGGTAGGGTACAAGTGATTTCAAAACATTTCAGACGATTTTTGGATTTTGTGGACATATTTAGCAAAAAAGACTGCCACTCCAGTTTAGTGTTTGTTGTAGTCTTTGCAGTTAAAAAGACATAGTTGACAATTCTGTCTATACTTTTGTTATTTTAATCATTTCTTTATTTTTATTTTGTAAACATCATTTAATTCTGTAAATTAAATTTGTGATTATTTTTCGGTGCATCGATGTTGCTCTGTGCTCACACAGGCAATTTGGCCGAGTTAATTAGATTTGCCGACATGTGAAATGCAAATCCTGTCTGCAGTATGGCTTTTCTGCAGTTATTTATTTATTTTTTAGGTTTATTGATCAAAAATGTTTTTATACATTTTCTTCTATATCTTTGTGTGATGTTTTGTACATTGTGGCTTTAAAATGTTATGAGGGATTATTTTACGAATGTTTATCCCCCCACACAAGATTCAACTATCAGTCGACTATAGGTAGGGATGTGACGGTGAGGAAATTTTCCCACCGGTTAATTGATGTGTGACAACACCGGTAATACCGGTATCACCGGTGGAGGCTTTTAAATCACTAATTCTATCTAACCGAAAGTCACACACACACGACCGCTCTGAACTGAAAACGCGCCAGTGCGCACACACCGTGAATGACAGCTTGTCTGTAAATGCGCGCTCTGTGAGGCCATGGGTGCATCTCAATCAGTTCCCTAGTTCAGTAGTCAGGGCACTGATCAAGCATTGATCAGTCTATGATTGAGATGCACGCCATGAATGAATAACAATTCGTCCGTAAAGCCTTGTTTATACTCGACGCGCCCGCACGAGCGCAAGGGTGCGCGTGGCAAAAATAAATGCGCGCAGTCAGCTTAGCGCGGAGGCTTGCACTGCGGAGCCAGGCGAAAGTAAACAATGCTCGCTCTGTGCTGCCGTGCACATTTTACTTTCGGTTTTGAATTAGCGAATTCGGCTGCGGGTTGCTTGAATTGTGGGTTCATTAGCCTTTTATTTTTAATGAAAAACACCACAACAAAACAAATGACAAACTCCCTTAAATAGGGGCTTTTACGTTTCGCTTTGAAACCAAATCTTCCGCGATCATCTCAGTCAGCTCCTCACTCTTAAATCTGATGAATGACTCCTGCCACTGCCGAGACTCATGTCGGATCCTGCTCTATTAAGCAGATACGTTCAGTTTTTATTTGTATTGTCTGTTCTCTAACTGAACTAAATTATTTTATTACTATAAAAAAAAATCTAAAAGACGGTGGGCGGTGCCACGGTGGTCAAGTGATGTAACCGGTGTTGAGTTTGGACACCGGTAACACCGACTATCGTAGCAAGCCTAACTATAGGCAAGACTTGACAATTCTGATTCAACTATGTAAAGCCTTATGCCGCGTTCCAGGCAACCCGTAACCCTTGTTTTTCCAACTTTCTACCCGTGAAAGTGCACTGGAATGGCAGTGAAACCCATGACTTCCCATCCGTGAACTCGTACTAGATCGATGTACTCCCAGTTACACGCTCTGACGTCACATAGCACGCAATACACCAATGGCAGCCCCTACGGATATACAAATAACGTAAAATAAAAGGTATAACCACTTCTCTTGCCTTATGCTCTGTTTTTTCTCCTCCATTTCCCTCAAATAAGCAAGGAGTAAGCACCTTTGGCGATAGAATTGATTGTAAATGAGCATAAGCACTGTACAGTCTGCCATGCTTTGTTTACATCTAGCTACCACAATTCCTTGTGCTCAGGCAGTTGGGCGTGACTTTGCCTGTAACGCTACAAAGTCGTGAGTCTTGGTTTGAAGTTGTAATTTACGGGCTAAAAACCTGCCTGGAACGCAGCATTAGCCGGGGACACCCCTAAAAGATAGACAAGTGTAGGTTGTGAATGAGTGATGTATATAACTGGCTGTCCTGGTGCTCCGTATTACTTTACAACGAAAATCACTGTAATGCAGCAGCAGGATACTTTTGATTAATTTATTTGGACTCTGGTTTATGAATTTTTATTTCCTAATATTACTTTCCCCCACTCAGGTAACATTTTTTTGGAACAATTGTGGAACGAAGACAAAAATGTGAGCTGCCACAAAATATGTAGAGTTTACTTGATTTTGCATTAAATTCAGTGATCGCAGAATCGCAAAATCCTGGAGGGACTGTTTGGGATATGTCCCGCTCTGTATTTTTGCTAACCTTGTTTCCATCTCTTCATAATCTACTGTCTGTAAACATCAGAAATCCTCAAACCAAAATAATGGTTTTGGCATCATCATTTCAGTAGTCTATAACAGGGGGCCTCAAGTTGAGTGCCAAGGGGCCTGTGATAGTCTAGAGAATAGTTTTATAAAGATAGATTGGATAGATAGATTTCCCTGTGATAGTTTTATAAAGATAGATGCCTTTTAAATTTTAAAATGGGGGTCCCTCACATGGAGGATGATCATATTCGTGGGACCGTGGGATCTAAGAGATTGAAAACCCCTGGTCTAGAATATGCCATAAGGAAAGACTGTGAAACTGAGCAAGGCGTGTTGTGTTTGTGCATATGTGTCTGTTAATGTACGTGACCAAAGGTCACTTGCAGGTACATGGAGGATTTTGTGAACTACATACAGTACTGCATTGAGAGAGAGAGTTTGATGGAAGAGGTGATAATGCTCAGTCTGTAGTTCCTTCCATCATCTGTGCATGTGAACAGAAGGGTTGTCTTTATTATGTTCATATGAAGATTCGCTTAATCTCTCTGAGAACAGAGGGAGAGTGAGAGAGAGTTTGGTTCGGGATGTTCAGCATGACGTGACGGCGTTTGAATGGGAGGGGGTGAGGAGAGTGTTGCTCTGTGTTTGTTTCCGTGCTTTTGTGTATTAGCGCTCTGCACTGGCTCTAGCGTCCTGCATCCAACCCCGTTCAGAGCAGCTTGCTGCCGTGACTCCCATTATAGGATATTCTGCACTGAGCAGCACTGCAGAGACATCATGTACCCAGAGGAACCGGTAAGGCTCACACGCATACACGCGCACGCGCACACACCTCCATCTGCACTCTGCATGAATGCACATACACGCACACATGCACAATTGCTAAATTTACCACAACTACACTTAAAAATAGTTAGTGCGTTCTCTCTGTTTTTCTGTTTTCTCGTATCGTTCTTTGCTGAATCACACATTCATAAAGGGGAAATTCATTCAAAAATTACAATTCTGTCATTGTTTACTCACTCTTGTGTGTTTTAAATGTGTATTTATTTTTTCTATGGAAGATATTTTGAAAAATGTCTTGGTCTGTCTTTGCCCATAAACTGAAAGTCAATAGGGTCCAGTGTCAAGCAACTTATGTTTATGATGCGCTCTAGCCATGCAAATGCATTTGAGCTTGCATGTGCAATACAAGCGTTCACACAGGTTGTTCTATATACACATGCGCACACAAACAGCAGTTGTTTTCAGTGAAAGAATTGGAGCTGGAACATGATGTGCTTATTGTCTTGAGTTACTGTGACATGCTGATGTGACCAGGATGTACATTGCTGTATTACATAAGCTCTGCTACATAACCGTTCAGTGGACAGCTGGCCTGAGAAGCACACACACACACACTACATCAAGAATTCACAATTTAAGAAAGCATATACATCTCTGCACAAGCAGGCTAACACACACATTACACAGGCTTTAGTGTGTGTGTGTTTTTAATTTGTCTGGCATTTTACACAACTGTAATAATGTGATTGTAAAAAAACGGTCTGATTCCTGATTTCCTCTGGCCTGATGCAGATGAAACGCATAAGCTGTTTTAATCTGTTTGCTCTGTCCACCGAATCTCAGTGTTCAGCTGCTCCATGGGTCTATTGCTCTGTAGCTTACATAATACTATAATGCTAATACTGCAGGATAGCTACTGTTAATACACTTCACTGTAAACACGGATCACTTATCACTGCTGCAACAGCTTTATTTAACCTCGCTGTGCTGTTTGTGAGTTTATTTTAATGTAATTGTTCCTGACATAAGCGTACAAAAAAAAAAGGCATATGCTAATTCCTATTCTCCTTTTAGAAAGCAGCTGTGAGCTCATGGTTTGACCTTGTGCATCTCTGCACAGGTTTGTATTGAAACCTGATTAGTGCTGAGTTTGTCTCTAATAACGAGTGTTGTATCATGTTTAACATTGGGTTTTTGTAGTCTCAGCCGCAGACTCAGATGATGCATTTTGCAGACAAAAATGGCAAGAGCCACAAGTCTTACTGGCATTCCAACTGAATTGGAGAATTTGAAAGGTCTAGTAAAGTATATTTCACTTTCCACATTAAAGAGACAACCTGCAAAGCCATAGCCATTAAGTGAACTTAGTGACTTGCCTTGAAAGGGATTTTGTTAGTATATGGATGAAATGAAAGACGACAACGTATATGCACTTTTTCCATGGGTTACTTTCATCTGCTCCAGTCATTTTCAACATGTACTTTAATTGTTGGTTTATTATTGTTATATTGATTTCAGATGGGCAGTTTGAGTTTAGCCTGCCTATACTCATGGGCGTGTTTTATGGCGTTATCAAGTATTATGCAACATCTTGCCCAAAGGTTTTTCGCGTAGTACACCTTTGGCTATATTTTCATACATTCTCTCTGATTTGAACCTGACCTAAAGCTTACTGCTTCTAAGGCGATAGTACAAACTTGTGACACACTTGCATAGACAGTACTGTTTAGGTTCAAAGGTCACTTTCTCTTTCTCTGAGTACTGTTTAGCTTCAAGGGTCACTATAAGGAGGATTGCTCTGCATAATCTATGTCCCTTCATCCTTAGCACAGAGGACACATACATGCAGGATTATTCTTAATAAAGTGAGGAGCTCTCTAGGACTGGTCAGGCGTGGATTAAGGTTTAGTCATGATGTGCTTGTGTCCGTGTGGTCTATAAATTACAGCAGAGGGTCTATTTATATACAACAAACTCAGAAGAAAAATCTGCATTTGTTACCCAGAGATGACCCTTACGTGATAGAATGAGTGGTGCAACTCAAAAATTATTAACTCATTTATTAGATTACCGGACATAATTAGATTACCAGATTATGTGTGTCTCTCTCTTGCTTGTGCACTATGGGATGCTTTGGACCTGGACAGGATGTAGATATTTCAGTGTGATTTAGACTGTTTTACTGTGTTTCAAGGGTGTTATTCAAATGCTTTTCTTCCATTCTTCCCCTCTCTTTCTTGCTCCCTTATAATTGCTTTTTCTTCTTTTGAACATCTCTTTCTTCGATTCCCTCATTCTTTAGTGTTTTTGGGTGCGTACCTATTACAGAGCGGCACAGAAACACACTCGTCTGTGTCTTTAGGGCATGTTCACACAGTGTTCTGCTTATTTGAGGTGTGAAGTCTCCTCATGTCAGAAACGGAGCAGTGGAGTGGAAGGAGGGGGGAAATCATGACATTATGAAGTTAAAAACAATGGAAGAATACATTTAGTGGTAAAGAGAGCGGAAGTAAAGGAGTCTCAAGTTTTAAAATTCTCTTCCTCATTTTAGTACACTCTAAAAAAAAATGCTGGGTCAAATGTGGACAAACCCAACCATTGGCTTAATTATTTTAATTAGTTGGGTTTGACCCAAACATGGGTTGAAACAACCCAGCATTGTTTAGAGTGTGTTCCATATTTTTCATACTAGTTTTTTAGTCACCCCTTTACCCTGTTTGTCAATTACTATATAGCTGTGAATACTTTAACAGTACAAATGTACAAATATTTGCCATTGCAATAAGAGTTAGAATAGACAGGCTAAGAGAGGGAGTTGTGTAGAGGCATAGAAAGAGAAACTGAGATATATAAAGGGTAGAGAAAGGAATAAGGGCTACAAGAGTTAGTCAGAGGCGAAGAGAGGAAGAAATGGAGGTAGCTTTGCTCTCTTCTTTATTCCAGGGATTCTGTTCTGACTTGCTGCAAGAACACTTACACTTCCTCATTCCAGCACTCACAATCCTGCTTGCACACCCTCACACTTGCATGCGCATATTAAGATGCATGTTTGTACTTTGTTTTCTGTAAGGTTTTGCATACACTGTACAATTCAGTGCTGCACGTGATTCTTATTCTGGCTCTAATTGTAAATAAATCAAAAAATGTTCACTTAGAGCTTTTTGTCATACCAGCATTTCCTATGCTGCTACTAATTGTAAGAAATGAGACCGTATCATAGTTTGCTGTATGAATTTAATGTTTAAAGACTGGGTACTGTAAAATACTACAAAGTTAACACTACTTTATTTTGTTATTTCTTCTCTGGTTGTATCCAAAAATCAAACCTATAGCTACATTTTTTAAATGTAGTAAAAAATGCACCAGAAGTTCTTCACAATGGTGACTACGCCTTCACAGTGATGAAACTTCAGCCAATCAGGAAAAAGCACAGATCAGCTGTTCAGCAGGGGTGCAAATATCATTCAAACAGAGATTGGCAAATTTTAGGAAGACATTATCAAATCTTTTTGTAATGTAAGGCCCATTGATTGACATGAGAGGTGTCATGTTTGATAAGTCACAGTCCCCTGCCCTAAATCATGAGGATCCACAGACATACAGGTTGAGCATTACGCCACCTGCTGGCTGTTTCTTCACGTCCGTTAACATCAAGCTGGTTTCTTGGGTGCTCACCCATCTAATATACAATGTAATTGTAATTGTATATTTATATAGTATTGTTGTTTAAAGTTTAAAAAAACACTTTGCTTCTCTCTTGATATGCTTTTTATCGACTACCCTTTGTGTTTGCGATAATTTGTGTTTATATATTGCTTGTTTTTTTTCAGTTTCAATTGTTGTCATTGTGATGCATCTTTTTGTATTCTGATCTTTATTCAGGGAATTTGAAATGCTTTATTGGTGAGTTTCCATAGTGGAAACTAGTTGTATGTTTTTATTGCCCCAGGCTTTTCATGTACCATCATTCATCTTTCATTCATACACCTCCAGTGGTTTGTTTCCACAACAAATACATTTCTTTTTTCACATTTCACAGTCTAAGCCATTACACATTCCCACCCCAGCACATGAGAGATGGCATAATTGGGTCTAGTTTTAGTAAGTGATTTTCTGCCAGTAGTATTAGCATCATTTCTGAGTCCGGTGACATTGTTAGCATTCACTTTTACCTTCACGGTTCTCTATAGTAATACTATGTAAATATTACTGCTTATATTAGCATACCTACTTGCTTTTATCCTACGATTATACTTAATGAAAATAGTACCAAATATTTTGATTATAAACTGTTCAGTGCACAATAGTATTAATTACTGGGTAGATATTTGAAACATGGATTTTGTGGTGTCGTCTTGGCCAATATGTCATCACTACTATGAGCCTGTTGGCCCCAGTGGGCTGAAATTAGTGTTTATGGTTAACTGATTTTTAACTCTCATGCACACACACACAGACACGCACACACATACGTATACACATACACACACACACAAACACACCACACAACTCTTTCTCTGATACAGATTTCATTTTCCATTAGTTTAACCATTAAATTTCAAGTTTTGGGGGGGAATGTTATGAAGTTTTACATTATTGTTGTGATCACATGATCATTTTTGTGATATCGTGTAGGTTCTCGATGCTGATTTGGGTTCCTGTTGACCTTAAAAGTCTGACTTGGTTTAATCACACCACACCATTAGAGTGTGTTTGTGCGCTTTAGGCAGAGTCTTTAATCTGATGACATTATCCTCTGTGTGGGTTAAACCGTTAAGTGCCATCCTGGTTCACTATGCACACATTCATGTGAGCTCATTACCTTGTTTCGGACAGTGAAGAGATGCATGCTTTGGCTCTGGACGGTAGAACCAGAATGGACTGGTTCACTTCACATGCATTATAATTAACATTTTAATGAAACCTTCAATAGCTTCACAAAATAATCAAGAGATCCTTCTCTCTCTCACACACTTAGTCTAATGTGCTTAGTCATAATTAAATTACCCATGAGGCTGTTGTATAACAGGTTTGATTGAATGACAAGCTATGGAGTTCACAGTTCAGACAATTGTTCACTACCTCTCTCTCCCTCCATATCTCTCTGTTTCAGTATTTTGTAAGGATAGAGGTTTGTCATAAATTCTCACCTTTTCAGTGCTTTTTGCTGCATGACGTTCCTCATTGTAATAATAATAATAATTTGTTACATTTATATAGCGCTTTTCTAGGCACTCAAAGTGCTTTACAAAGAAGGGGGTGATCTCCAGAAACCACCACCAATTGTCCCATTTTCCTCATTCTCTTTTTGTATCCATTGCAAATCTAATCTTGTCGGGAGTCTTGATGGTAAAGTAAGTAAACATTCAGTAACATTCAGATGTGATGTAAGGTTCTGGAATGTGGTTGAGCAGGTTCTTCTATAAATAGTTTCAGGTATGAATGACAGTCTCTCCCTCTCTCTCTCTCTCTAAATTATCCCCTCTGTTTCCCTCTTTGACTGTGACTCTATTGTTCTAGTCTCATAATATCCGTCATGTAGCAATAGAAAAAAATTCTATTCTAATCAGTTTCTGTGAGCATTAGGGATACACAGAAATTTTGGCTGCCGCAGATGCCATTACTGCGATTTAGGTTTCCGTTCAAGTGAAAACTTTAACAGGTCCGATAAACAGGAACTTTGACATGGAGAAAAATCATTGTAATTTTTCTATACAGTTTTTGTAAGTTTTTCAATACAGTTGTCAATTGTTTGTTGCATAGGGCATCATCGTCTTAGGGGGCGCCAATGTTGGGAGATGGGTGCTGTAGTCTAACGTAGCCAAACCTGACGGCAGAAGGTCTGGACTTTTTCACGGTTTTCATTGGCAAAGGACCTCCCAAGAGGACGTTTGACTGACATGTAACGCAACCAATCACAGTTTGTTTTGTTCTGCGTCATGTTTAGGGGCGTCCCTGCAATAACAGACGTGCCTCTATTCATTCATAAACGTTGTTCAAGTTTACTGCAACAATGGAGCCGTGATCTTGACATACTTTTGAAAATCCAGCGTTTTGTTGATCCTGGTAAGCGCATTGTCACGGTTGTAAACACGATGGCGTTCTTCTACAAGGAAGCTTGGCGTCACGGCATTTGTTTCCAAGCGAACCTTTAAAGAACGCAACATGCATGTCTTGCGGACGTCCTGTAGAATTCAACCAATCAGATGACGACTTAAAAATAAAAAAAACTCCTGAAGTGTTTCTGGAATAGTGTGCCATATGCATCAGACATTCAGCCAACGGTCCATGGGCGTGACGTCTGAAGCTGAGACTAGGGGTGCTGTAACTCTTAGGATTGATTCACTCTGTGTCTCTCACTTCTTATGCAGACTTTAGGTTCAGGGCAGGGCAGGCCTGACTCTCCTGTCTACACAAACCTGCAGGAGTTGAAGATCTCTCAGTCATCCAACCCTCCACTGCCATCCTCCTCTCCACTCCACAGCATTGGCGACTGGGAGACTCACAAAGACCAGAATGGCAGACTTTTCTACTACAACCGCAGCACGCAGGAGAGGACCTGGAAACCCCCACGGGCACGGGACAGCCTCACCAGGAAAGAGGGGAAACAGGACATGACTGACACTGAGGTACACATCTCAGATTAGACACTTTACAACAGACAGTGATGAATGCATGCATATGCACATGCACACACACACACACACACACGCATTGTCACTTTTATATATCATATCACCATGTGTGTCTTGAAAAAGGGGAAGAACAACTCTATCAAGGACAAAATATTCTCTGGCCTTGGGAAATGCATGATGGGATAGCTAAACTTTTTCTCTACCTGCTATATTTGTATATGCATGCAAAGCATTCTGGGTAACTGAGTTTCTCTTATCTGGTGGGTGAAGGTTTCGATTGTGACTGACTGGTGATTTTATTTCTCATCTCTCTTTTCCTTGTCTGCATCTCTGAATTAACTATTTCACTTTCTTTTTCTCTCTGTTTCTTCATTTCTACTCATTTTGCTTTTTTGTGAATGGCTGGGTGAAGGTTCTGTCATCGGAGGAAAACTGTCTGAGCAGCCAATCAGACAGTCAGTACGGTTCGCCCCCTAGTGGCTGGTCTGAAGAAATGGATGAGCATGGACACATTTTGTATGTGTCTGACTATACTAATGAGAAGGTACAAAGACAAACTTGGTGTGTTAGTGCTTGCTTGACCATTTTTTTCTTTCTAAGCTTACTAATGGAGAAACTACTACTGAACTACTGAATAACTTTTCTCATCAATAACTTGCTTGTTTAATGCTTTTTTTCTTTGACTTCACACTTTTGGCCGATCAGATCAAGTAGACGAGGGAGACACATTTTCTGTTTACACCTGGTGTCTCTTTTGTCCACTTTCGACCACTTCTGTCCTGATTTCTTCAAGGGAGGGTCTACAGGTGGATAAATGTATGGGATTTTTCGGATCTTTCGACCTAAAGGACAAAATAAAGTCATGCAATTTACAAATAAACGTGAACGGAGATGACAGAGAAACACACAGAGAGCAGCAGCATTGTGCTTGGTACGTTTTTCGTCTTCAAACCAAACCTGGTTTAAATAAGTTTAAATCCTGCCTGGCTATCGCACGTCCCATAAAGTTTACGTTTTAGGTCAGAAGGCGGAGAGTAGGTGCTCTTTTGTGGCTTTTGAATGCATTTTCGACCACATGAGCATCTACACTATGAAAGCAATCAATGTGTTTTAAACTACCTCTAGAAGTGGTCAAAAGTGGACAAGCTCAAAATGTTTTAGACCCTGTTTACACCTGTATTTAGCGTCGTCTATTTGTTATTCAATCGACCAAAATGCATCTTAATACGAGGTGTAAACGGGGCCTTACAGGGCTTTCTCGAGACCGATTAGTCAACTGGTTGTTCGGGCAACTCACTGACTATTTGATGTTGAAGATGTCATTTTGCACATCATGTCTGTGTGTGTTTTGTATATGTATATAGTGGTTGAGACACACAGACGAGCGAGGCCGGCTGTATTACTACAGCGCAGGTGACTCCAGATCTGAATGGGAGCTTCCTAAAATTGGTCTCAAATCACAGGTGAGCCTAACAACAACAGATTCCGGCGCTTATCAGCATTAAAAATATCGAGCCAGGAAGTCCCAGATATTCCTTTCAATTTGATTTAAACCCAATAATCCCAGTTTCAATGGCCTGTGTTGTAGTTAATTTAAAGTATGCGTCGGTGTGTGCATGTACACATTGCAAGTATATCAAGGTTTGTTTGCCTAACGTGCATCATTACCAGTCCTAATAATTTTGCATCTTCTCATCCGGCCTGTTTTAGTCTAACCACACACCTCTGCTGCCAGGAGATGCACACAAAACTCGTAGTCTTGATCGGAGACTGCCAGATCCCATTCCTATCATCAGGAAGAGACGCAGCATATATTCTGAGTCCAATGACAAGGTACACATACATATACAAGGCATCATACCATTAAACAGGAATCAGTGACCATGCAAGCTTGAGTAATCCAACACATTTTAAGGTGTTATCTTCATTTCCATCACTCTTTTTTCAGTATTTTATGAAGATTGATAAGGTATTGTGTCACAGTGTAACTGCTTAGAGGTTATTTTATTTATTAGCGATGGTCTGGTTGAAATGAACACAGTTATTTTGGTTTTTAGTGAGGTAAAAGACTCCCATTCTGATTTGGGTGATGTTCACATGTGCTTTATGTTTGACTGAAGTTAAAACAGAAATCTGTCAAGGACCGGCGAGCCTTCCTCCCTCACCGCAAAAGCACCTTCCGTTCTCACCCTTATAGGCCACAAGTCAGTGTTGTCCCACTCCTATATCCCAGCAACCAATCAAGCCGAATGAGATGATGCATGCCCACTTTTTGCCCATTGCAACTCATTTCAGTACACACAGTGATTTCTGCACAAATGTGTTCAAACTGCATGAGAAATTGCTAGGGATGCTCTGATCAAGATGTTTGCAGCAGATGCGACTACCGATTTCTTGTCATCATGATCAGCCGGAATTAAGACCTGTCAGTCCGAGCACTCTGTAGCTGTAAAACGGTGTTCGATTGGTCTCGACACATCGTCCATACCCACCATAACAGAGATCCGGTTTCCATTGGTTGAACTTTCAAATGACATTGGAAAACACTTAGCCACGCAGCATGTCATGTCACCCCGTGAGGTTTTTCTCAAAATCTATGCATCATGTTATGTTGTTTGTGGGCTTTTTTGAATTTATTGTTTGATGAAAATGTGTGATTTACTAATGTTTCGTGACTCCTGATCGAGTCATAAAATGTGATTATCGGTCGATACCGATCTGCGGAAGATCGATTGGAGCATCCCTAGAAATCACTCTGTCATCATGTACGCACGCATGTTGCTCACATCCTCTAGGACGTTTATTTTGTCTTCAGTGGATGGGTTGGAGCAGCGTAAAGTTGATGAGATGACAGATTTTTTATTTCTGAATGAACTATGTCTTTAATGATTTGAGAAATGCTTTGCACTTGTGTGATTAATCAAATACTTTGATTTAAAAGATCAGTAATACAAAAAATCTGATGCTGTCATCAACCTGTTTTGACCTAATAAATGATTTTGACTTTAACAAAGACAGAATATATTGATTGATCCTGAAATGGAGATGGAAGTGTATATAATGCTATCTCAATATATTATTACAGGTGTTGACACAAGTTTGAATTATGTGGTTTGTTGTTTTCTTGTCTAGGACACTAAAACGGGCTCCCCCGACTCTGACTCTGACTCCTCTCCTAAACCCCCCCATTCTGTTAGTATCAATATCATCTATCTTTTCTCTTCCTTGTCCTTATTTTTTCCCCCTTTTGTTTGTCTTTTCCCCTGCCCTTTCTTAACACATCTCTTTATGCAGAGCTCTGACAATGCTGTGTGCTTGTGGTGTGGGTTTATAATAAATCAAAAACCATGAGAGCTTATGAGTTGAAGGATTAGTTATTTCCAATTATTTCTTGATATTTTAGAATATAAATAAAAAAATTTTTTTGAGGAAAACCTTCCAGGATTTTTCTCCACGTAATAGACTTCAATGGCAACCAACCGGGTTGAAGGTCCAAATCAATGCAGTTTCGAAGGACTTCGAAGGGCTTCAGAGGCTCTGCGTGAACCCAGCCGAGGAATAGGGTCTTATCTAGCGAAACGATCTGTCATTTAAAAAAACAAAAACAAAAAAAAAGTATATACATTTTAACCTAAATTTCTTCTTTTGTGCTGCTCTGCGGAGTGCCACAGATTGCGTAATCACGTCAGAAAGGTCATGCTAGACGTAGGTGGAGGTACCACCCCAAGCGAACATGCGAAGACTAATACAAACGCCCTTTACCAAAAAACACTCCATCTTCAACTTCAAAATCATCCAACATCGTTGTTTTACCTTTTTTTGCTGAAGGACGTTTGTATTAGTCTTCGCATGTATGCTTTGTAAACACGGGGGCGGTTCTTCTGCCTACGTCTAGCGTGACCTTTCCGACGTGATTACATAATCACTGCAGTACCGCAGAGCAATTTAGGTTAAAAAGTATATGAATAAATTTTTTTTTTTTTAAATGACATATCGTTTCGCTTGATAAGACCCTATTACTCGGCTGGGATCGTGCAGAGCCTCTGAAGCGCTTTGAAACTGCATTAATTTGGACCTTCAACCCGGTTGGTTTCCATTGAGTCTGTTATGTGGAGAAAAATCCTGCAATGTTTTCCTCAAAAAACATAATTTCTTTTTGACTGAAGAAAGAAAGATATGAACATCTTGGATGAGATGGGGTCGAGCAAATTATCAGGAATTTTTCATTTTGAAGTAAACTCATCCTTTAAGGGCTGTTGATAGGTTCAATGTGAAGTGGAGTGCTGAAAACCCTCTTAGCCACGGTAAAATCACTCAACGACATCTCATGGATCAATGCCTTTAGAAAGCAGCTGCAATATGTCAAGACTGTCAAGTTGATTACATTCATTAGCAGTGATATTTAAAAAAAAAAGTAATTCTAAGTCAGAGTAGTGCAGTGATGCAGAATATATTTGATGTGTGATTTCGCATTTGCACATGCTTTGAATGCTCATCCAATTAGATTTTAGAACTATCCATTTTACAAGCTTGATATGCTGGTTTTGTCTGTTTTGCTGCTTCTCTAGTAAATATTAAAGCACTGACTGTAATGCCGTTCAGTACAACATACTGCATACAGGTCTAAATCACTGTTATTTTGAAATTTCTCTCTTATGGTGGTTCAGTCTTTGTTGCCACTGGGCAAAATCAGGTTGCTTGACTCTTCTCTCTCTTGCCGTTTATCACTCTTAACTGTAGTTTATTTATTTAAGTTTTTCTCTTTTCACATCTGTTTTTCTATTCTTCCTTTCAGCCTTCGGAGAAATGTGGCACTTTAAACATGACTAAAATCACTGAACATGGAAAAAAGGTCCGGTAAGTAAAAAAACAAACCGGAAAGGAATGCTCTCATTCATCTGACAGATTGACCAAATCACAATAACTGTGCTGTGCTGATATTTTAATTAGTTTCTTTGTCTAATTTCACGCCTACAGGAAGAACTGGACCTCCTATTGGACAGTTTTGCAGGGTTCACAACTGCTATTTAATAAGGGCCAAGGGAGCGGGACTGGTTGGGTGAGTGACAGTTCAGTGCTGAGGAAAAATCATTAGCTGCTCATGTGGTATTCAGTTTTATATGTTTGGTGTGTACATATGTTGTTCTCTCAACAGTTTGGAAGAGACCAAAAGCTGGAGTTCAGTGTGGATCTCAAAGGAGGGTCAGTGGACTGGGCGTCTAAAGACAAATCCAGCAAGAAACACGTTTTAGAGGTAAACTGCCTGTTGGAAACCGATCTCACTTTTCTTGTAGACTGATTGGTGTTTGAGGGTATGTGTGCCAAATCCTTTAACATTTAGCAGGAGGGCTAAAGTTTCCAAATATTTAATTAAAGTTTCATAAGCAGAATCACTCATTACAGCTATATTCTCAGAAGAAGACATGAATGGTGAAAAAATGGATTTTGGCAAGTTAATGAAACTACAAAATACTTGTAGATCACAAAGCAAGAATGATATTCTGACAATTACTGATTAAGATCGGTGACTGTCACACATCCTCTACCAACTTTTATCTCAGTGGAAGGTTTGCCATCAGAACTTTAGTTGGGAAGACATAAGATTTTATCTCCAGAATTTCATGCAGCAAAACAAAACAAACAAAGATAGATTCTTGCATTGTCTCATGAAAATGGGAGTGGTGCTTTTATTTATTTTTTTATATTTTAAGGAATTAATATAAACTACATGTCGCTGGCCGTTACAACGTATTTTTGATGGGTAAATGTTTTCATTTCATCAGCCATTTGCAGATGGAACAGGTGTTATTGACCTAATTGGCTTTCAGTGCTTTATCTGGTTAAATGAGGTCTGAATATTTAGTCATTAAGGTCATTAACCTGTCCCTTTTGCAATGAGCCTGGCTGAAGCTTGACTAAAAACAACTTGATTATTATTGATTTGATTTTGTGTGTAGCTGAAAACCCGGCAGGGCACGGAGCTCCTCTTGCAGTCAGATAACGACGGCTTCATTAGCGATTGGCACAAAGCTTTGACTGAAGCAATACACACATATGTAAGATTACTCTTCTATATGCCTGCACTTACATTACATTACGTCTGCACTCTAATTGTTCTGAATCCTTGTACTGACATGAATGTGTTTCGTGTTGCAGGTGTGGGAGTCTGATGAGGCCATTGAAGAAGACCTGTCCGAATATCCTGACACTGAGAAACATGATAAAGAAAAAGAGCAAAGAAACTCCAAGAAGGCCAGAGTGTGTGTGTGTGTGTGTGTGTGTGTGTGTGTGTGTGTGTGTGTGTGTGTGTGTGTGTGTGTGTGTGTGTGTGTGTGTGTGTGTGTGTGTGTGTGTGTGTGTTTGTGTGTGTGTGTTTACTGTAGCTCTGTTCCAAAACCTAGTGAGCTGCCTAAGCTAACAATGCAATATTCTAATAAGCATAAAAACACATAACACACAATTAAAGAGTGAAATCATCCATTTTTAATTAGGTTTAACTATTGTTTGTCAATACCTTTCAATATTTAATGTAATTAAATGTATATTTATTTATAATACCATATCAAAAAGTAATACTAATTAATTTCTCAGTAAATTGAATAGTTTTTTAGTTCTCAAGTAGTAAAGGCAAGTAAACAGTACAAGTGTCTTATTTGTGTGTGTGTATAGAATAAGAACAAATAAACAGATTTCAGGCAAAAGAGCAAATAAAAAATAAATTCTAGATGCCTGAAAAAAGCTAAGAAAAAACTTCAAAAAGTAGTGAAAGCTAAATAAAGCACTGGTATTGATACTTTAATGCACAATATGTAAAAATGTTGGATTATATCCAAAAACCACTTGAACAATGTTACATATTTTGTTGACTTGTGTACTTGCATTCCAAATGTTTCAAGGATGTTATATGTTATGTTAAATAAGCCATTTTAACCAGGACACGGACCAAAAATAAATGCTGTGATGTTATTTCCATCAAGAGGTGCATCAATGCAATGCAAGAGTCCAGCACTCTGTAAAGTCTCCTCCAGCACTTTCCAAAGACTTTCAATGAATTTAAGGCCTGGACTCAGAGGTGCCAATTCATGTGTGAAAATTATTCTTCATGCTCCCTCCCAACCATTCTTTCACCGTTTGAGCCTGATGAATCTTGACATTGTCATCCTGGAAAATGGCCATGATGTGTCTTCCTACATGGTTGTTTAAGAAATGAAAACCTACACAATCCATCAATTAGGGTTGGAACAACTGTTGCCAAACATATAACATGCTAGAAACATAAAAATCACTGCAATAAGGATAAAATCATTGACTCTTAAGCATTTGCCAATTTGAATCCAAACAGCAACTTTTTTTTGGCCGGGCAGTGTATATCTTAACACAGTTAGTCTTATTATTTAAATCTCGATTTCGTGATATACTGCGAGTACCATGTTTTACCATGCCTAATATCGATTTGACTTACTGCAGTGTGCAACAAGTGTCTCATAGTAGCCACAGAGCAAACGCACAGAGTAGCATTATAACATAACTTTCAACACACTCAAATAATATATCTAATATGATAAAACAGTGCTACACATGACGGGGGAAAAAAGCGGAAGCGGTCGTCGGCGCCCTAAATAATAAAAGCTCTGCAAAATCCAGGCATCATCAAGCTACACGTTTTTTTTTTAATAAGTGACCTCAAGTGACGAAAAATTACATATTGTGACTTTAATAAAGCCACTGTCAAGAGCGGCAGTTTCATCTTTGATTTAATTTTCATGAGAGCTGCAGGTGTATTTTACATGAATTGTTTCCAATACAACCATTTTGACCTAATTTGAAGTGACTGTTCAGGCATGCAGTCACATTACTATGAGTGCTCTTCACATGGCACATACACATCTTTGTAATTTCTGTATTAGCTGTATCAGTACAAGGAGTGAACCTATGAAATCTTAAAATGCTGTTAATGTAGGCAGCTAATTAGGTTTTAGAACTGAGCTTGAACATCAGTTTTTGCTACCAATCCATGTACAGGGAGTGCAGAATTATTAGGCACATTGATTTTCTGATCATATTTTTTTTCCAGGCACATTTGACCAATTCCAAACCACAGTAATCCTAATAACTACTATTGATTTAGTATTTAATAATGTATAAGTGATATATAATTGTTCATGAAGGCTGGAAATGAAAATCACCTTATATTCAGGTGTGCAGAATTATTAGGCATGTTTTCTTTTACAGATAAATTGAGCCAAAAAAGAGATTTAACTCAGACTGAAAAGTCAAAAAGTATTAAATGCCCATGAGAAGGATGCAATACTAATGCAATACTAGACATTGCAGTTAAGGCGTGACCATTGGACAGTGAAATGCTCGTTGGGTCAGCAGGATCTGACAAAAACAGGTTTTTTTATAGGCTTTATGGACAGATAGGTTGAGAGTGACTCTTGAAGGACCAGCACCACATCCTCTAGTACCACTGTTTGAAGAATTCATCTTGCAGAATCTGCCAGTACGTTTTGGGAGTTCATTTTTAGTCCATCTCTGCAAAACGGACTTCAGGATGGACTAAAATGAACTCCCAAAACGTACTGGCAGATTCTGGAAGATGAATTCTTCAAACAGTGGTACTAGAGGATGTGGTGCTGGTCCTTCAAGAGTCACTCTCAACCTATCTGTCCATAAAGCCTATAAAAACCTTCTTCATGTATTTTACAACACTTCAGCTTGTGATTCTTATCTAGTGGGGGTCATTTTTTAGGATTCTTTACCTAACTGAAGTCTCTGAGATCCTGACACCTTGCACTTCTGGAGACTCCAGGTAGGTTGCAGCTTTGGAAAATGGTGGCGCTGGAGACTAAAGGGTTCCTGATGGTTTCACCCTTAATTCTTCTCCTTAATTCTTAATTCTTTTGCAGTTAACAGGTGTCTTTTCTCCGCCACATGTTTTTGTCTGACCCTGCTGACCCAACGAGCATTTCACTGTCCAATGGTCATGCCTTAACTGCAATGTCTAGTATTGCATTAGTATTGCATCCTTCTCATGGGCATTTAATACTTTTTGACTTTTCAGTCTGAGTTAAATCTCTTTTTTGGCTCAATTTATCTGTAAAAGAAAACATGCCTAATAATTCTGCACACCTGAATATAAGGTGATTTTCATTTCCAGCCTTCATGAACAATTATATATCACTTATACATTATTAAATACTAAATAAATAGTAGTTATTAGGATTACTGTGGTTTGGAATTGGTCAAATGTGCCTGGAAAAAAAATATAATCAGAAAATCAACGTGCCTAATAATTCTGCACTCCCTGTATTCAGCCATTTGTGTACCATTCCTTAAACAGACTTCTTCACCATTGATGCTTTAGATATTAAGAAGTCTGTAAGCATGGATAATGCAGAACAGAAGAAGAAGACCAAGCTGATGAAGCTTCTCACAGGGAGACCCACTTTACAGGCTGTCAAAGACAAGGGCTACATTAAAGGTACCACATGCATCTACAAACAGAATTGGGTGATCACAGAGTTCTCTGTAAAATTCAGAGGCATTTTATATTGTTTGATTTTTCTCTCTTTTTGTAGATCAGGTGTTTGGCTGCAGTTTGAGCAGTCTTTGTCAGAGAGAGGCCTCCACCGTCCCTCGCTTTGTCTGGATGTGCATCGAACATGTGGAGAAGACCGGTAATCTTCTGTTTAGCCCATGTGAAGCTGAATATTGACTCTCATAATCCTACACCCCGACTTTGTTTATGCAAATTCAAAACACATGCATGTTTCCTTTCCCGCTTGTTATTTACCAGGGGATTTAGTGCTGTCATAGATTATACAGTATGCTCAGCTATTATTCGTTTTGTTACTACTTTTTTCAATATAATTGAATTAGGACCCGAACACTTTTCACCTTCAGAAATGTCCAACACCACCACAAAATTGAAAAGGTCGGGCAAGCGTTGATGTCAATTTCTTTTAATAATGATATAAATAGTCAGTCTAATCACTCCATAAATGTGTCACTTTAGCTTGAGTTGCCATACCTTAATACCAAGCAAAGGATCTGTTAGCACCCACAGTTCCTTGCAGACTGAGCATGTGCATGTCTCCTTTCAGTGGGTTCTCTGAATTAGATGTTTACTTGCAACAAATTTTCGATTGTGACATTAACATGACTCGATACTAATCATAATATTGCCAAATTCTGATAAATATTAAAATTTTGATGTGCATGTAAACGGGATGGGTTAATACTTGCTGCTGCAAACTGTATCTTAACATGCATTCTAATGCTTGTCATTTCTTTGTCTCTTTCTCCCTTTATTCAGGATTAGGAGTGGATGGTTTGTACAGAGTCAGTGGAAATTTGGCCATCATACAAAAACTGAGATTTGCTGTTAATCATGGTATGCCATTTTACACCCTTATTGATTTATATATAACAGATTACTGGATAAAAAACCCCTGATGATTTGTGTCACTCTGATCCACATAAATACAGATGAGAAACTGGATTTAGAGGACAGTAAATGGGAGGACATTCACGTGATCACTGGAGCTCTGAAGATGTTTTTCCGCGAACTACCAGAACCTCTATTCACCTATGCTTTCTTTAGCGACTTTATTGCTGCGATCAGTGAGTGTAGACAAATATTTGAGACCGCTTTTTCGATGTAGATGTGTTTTGTACATTTAACACTTTTGTGTGTGTTTTTCATGTAGAAATGCCAGATTATAAGCACAAAGTTCAGACTGTTAAGGATCTGATGAAGCAACTGCCATGGCCCAACCACGACACCATACAGGTGCTCTTCAAACATCTGAAGAAGTGAGTATAAAAGGGGAAGGAGACAAAACAAATGTGACCCGTGCTAACAAAATGAGTCGCAATGAGCAAATTTAGAGAGAAAACAAATCTTTTTGTATTCTCTATTTTAAAAAAACTTCAAATGATATATGATTTGTTTGAATCGGACAAAAAAAGAATGAGCTACACCTGTTTGAAAAGTTGGAAAGTTACGTTTTCTGAAGGTTCCAACAAAAACCTAGCAACCATATCATAAAATCCCTTGTAATAACACCAAATATCTATAGAAAAAATATATATTTAACTTTTTTTCCATGATACCACAATTGTTTGATTAACATTAATGAAACAGACAGCCTATCCATAGTTTTCAGTCACGTGACTGTCGCAGAGCCTTGGAGGGCAAAACCGCCATAGAACTCCATAGAACTACAGCACAAGCCTGTCAAATTTCCATCTTAAAACAAAAATATGTGAACAAGATGCATGTTTTGGGCACGTATGATCCATATACAGCAGTATTTCAATCACTGAAAACAGCGAGACGTTTTTAAAACGCCTAACGTGAAAAACACTATAGGGTGAGCTGCACCAATAAGGATTAAATTAAGCAAAGTTTAAAGGATTTGTTGATATGGGTTTTATTTTAAATCGAGTTGTTGCACCACTTCATTTTAAATACAGATTAATTACGCAGTAAAACGTTATAGAGCTGATCAAGCAGCAGACGGAGGGTGAACTGACGACAGGCTAAAGAATCCTTAGTGCAATCCAGTGATATTAAAAGATCAAATTCAGTTTACACCTTTTTGATGATGCATATTATATACAGGCAAGTAGATGAGGCAAGAATATGAATGCAACGTGTTTTCTTTATAATGGGTTTCGATGGGAAACACACCTGTGTTGCACTAATATTCTGTGTTCGTCTGCTTTCCTGTACAAAGTATGCAACATCAATAAGGTGTATATTGAATTTGGTATTTTAATATCACTGTCTTACCGCATTAATACTGACTACAAACCTGGTAAAAATGACTAGCGGGCAATGAAGGAGAGCCTTGTTTTGCCCTTCAGGTGGGCATTCCTACAAGCATGTGACGACACGTGAAAACTATGAATATATTAAGATCTACCGCACGGATGTTTTATAATGTTACACATCAGAGGTTTTTCCACAACAGTTAACCAAACGTTAATTTAAGACATAACAGATGATGTTTGCGTGAATACTCACCAAGACAGATATTTTAAAGTACTGTAATTCTGTGTATGTGTGCATATCCGGATCGCGCGCTGTCTAAGGCGTCTTTGTGTGCACGAGTAAGATCATTTTAATGGACAAATGAAAGGAAATGTTAAATTGCTATTTGGAGCATTGGGATATGAGGGCTTAATGTTGAAAATCTCAAAATCGACCAAAATTGAAATTTTTCACTTGTTTTGCCTGTAGCTCAAAATGATCACATGCGCATTCCGACTCCTTTTGCCAGCACGTGTCACAAATGATGAATAAAAAACTTTTTTTTGTAGTCTAGAAAGCACATAATCATAAATGGAAATAATTAGGTAGTTTATAATTAGAAAAACGCTGAAATAGTTTTAGATGAAGTGGATGTCATGTCGGCTGCCTGTTTTCTCTCTCTGTAGAGTCATCCAGCATGTCGACGAGAACAGAATGACCACCCAGAGTGTAGCCATCGTGTTCGGCCCGACGCTCCTGCGCCCAGAGACAGAGACGGCAAATATGGCCGTGCACATGGTCTACCAGAACCAGATTGTTGAGCTCGTTCTTATGGAATATGAGACCATATTTGGCAGGTAGGTCACACGCATAAGGAACCCTTTGACCAAATTCAACGGGCCAGTCACTGCTGAAGACCGGACAGCCCATTGACTGCCAGTCTGAACACTGAACAGGTTTTGGTATGTTTACATGCGAGGACCGCCCATATTAGAAAAAAAACCCACCATTCTGGATTCAACACAAAACAGTCAAATCCTTTCTCGTATCTTTATTGGACTAAATTATAGTCATGTTTTTTGCCTGGATGTTGTATTATTTTTACATATACCCATTGGACTATGCCATTTTTGGACCATTTTCGGATTTGCTTGAAGCATCGAGGGCTTGAAATTTGAAAATGTTTCTGTCCGACTGAAAACCGTGTTGCTTATGGGAGAGATCTGATGCTTTATTTTAGAATACTAGTATTACATTTTGCATCACATCTTTCCATGGTAATACTGTAATACATTTTGGAACGACACGTCAACAGATTGACTGACATGATAGACATGGATTTTATCTTATATTAAAACTCAAATCTCTGCGGGGATGGATTTCATTCTGCTCTGGCCTGCTGGAAGTGACCTCCGAGATGACTACTGCTGGGAAACACTGGAGATATTGTGTAGACTCCCTAGATTCGGAAAAGATTCTCTTGCTCTATGTCAGGTATATTTCATGCTGTTTGAGCGCATCTGTCGGTCTTAGCCCTTGGAGAGACACTGGAATAAGATGTGTGCAGGACACATTTAACCCTGCGAGGACATTAGATTCGCTACTGTTCCTGACCAGACCCCAGTCATGCAAATCTCACAGCATTTAAAAGAAGTGTACAGTATGCTGTTGACAAAATACCATGTGAAGATCTTGTATTAAGAGAAAGTTGTAAAGGGAGAAATTGTGAGTGGGTTAAACCAGATTTCTCTTTGTAAATAAGGCACCACAATTGTATTAGAAACTGGTTTATTAAAATGTTTTAATAAGAATTAATTCAGTTGTTTATTTGGTAAATGGCTGTTGAATGTAATTCATCAAATGTTCTGCTTTGTTGCAGAGCTTTGTCTTGATCAAAATAAAGGCAAGGCAAATCTGTCACCTTTTTGAGTGTCGTTACTCCAAAAGTTTCTCCACCAGGGGGCAGCAAACATCAGTTACACTGTTTTGTTTTTCATCCATTGACGAATGTTCTCGCATAAAATGTAACTACTGGTATATGAACCAGTATGTCTTTTCACCTGATGAATATTATGAATTTAATCAAAGCATTTTGTTGGGCAGCTGAATAGAAAATCACCACCTTGGAATTATAAGGTTCTATCTGCATTCTGAGCAGTTTTGAGATATTGAGCTTCAAAGATTTTGCATTTCATATACCAAAAATGATATGTACAATATCAAAATCCTCTCAGATTTGTAATTGGGGATTTTTTGGAACAGGCCAAATGCAGATAGCATCTTCTAAATCACTTTCCGCTTGGAATTATAAGGTTTTATCTGGCAAAACATTAATTGAAGTAATAATTTTCAAGAAACACAAACCATTTTCTTATCATTTGTTTTAAAACATAAAATTGGTGTTGTAACATATGAGAGAGTTCAATTTAATGCTTTCTATGGCATTTATTTCATATTTTCGGACAACATTTTCTGGTTCGAGTAAAGCATATGCTAAATCAAGCCAAAGTGCTAAATATTTTGTCCCGTGCAGATGTTAATTTTAGGTAGGAATATGGTGGGTAATTAAACCCATTATTGCAGGAACCGTTAGTTTAAGTTTGAAATAGTTTTAGTTTAGTAGTTTTAAAAGATAGAATTAAAGATAGATTGATATGGATGGATGAGAATTATGACACCATTTTAAAAAAGCATCACATAATGTAAGTAAGTTGTCACAGAATAATAATATGTGAATAACTACGGTTACTGTTTGCGTTGTTTTTTGATGTTACAATCTAAATGATTGGACTCAAAACATTTCTTTAATGCTGCTGATACATGACAGATTATATTTTTTTATAGATAAAGATGCAGACTTAACCACATGAGGGAAAAAAGATGGAATCATATGCAGTTTGTTCATTTCATCTCTGATTGTATGTTTTAGTTCACGCTAAAATGAGTGAAATGCTTTTTTACTCCAAATATTCCCTCCCGCCCAATGTACTTTTTTTTTCGTTGGGAAAAACCCTCACAAACAGTGGATGCTGTGTCACTTAACAGTGCTCAGACAGGTTATCTCTTTTCTGCTTTTTAACCCCTTAACTGTGTCACCCCTATTTGAGAATAGATGTGAAAATGCACTATCCAAAATTAAATAGTTATAATTCAAGAATGCTTTGGAATATACACTGAAGTTTGGTTTGTTTAAAAAAAGACACTCAGCTGATTATTGCTGAAGTGAAAGCACTTAAGAAATGAAAGTATGAAAAAGTTATGGAAGTTTAAATTTACTGTAAATCGAATGTACTGTATATTTTACAAAATAATTTTTACTCAAAAATTACCATAAAATTAAAGCCATATGTCTAACCGAGCTGTGTTATCACAAATATTGAAGTTCCTTTGAGATTTTGTTTAGGCGATGTACCAAAAAAAAAACCCACCGGGTGTCACCTACACTCCGTTAAAATATTTTGACACGTTCTTCTGTAACAAATATATACATTTCTATCCAAATTTAACTTCTATCACAAAACAGACACCAAATATGGAACCTTGAGACTTGGACCTTCAATGATATTTTTTGTCAAGATTAGAAAAGGTTTAGATTTTTTTTTAAGTAGTTAAAATACATTTTGTAATATGAAACCTGACACCACCCACCCACTAAGGGAAGTGGACCCACTATGGTAACGAAACGTACAATTTCAAAACGGTTTTCACAGGATGAATTTTGAATTCCTAAGCTTTCAAATGATACCTAATTTATGATTACTAAAATCTAAATGACTAAAAAAGGCGATAAATAAAAAGAGTAAGGGGTTAAGGTTTTAATTATTATGTGATTTTATATCAAATGCTAAACATCTTCCTGGATGAAACATTAAATATTACCTACATTTATTTCAGAATGAATAAGTAATTCAGAAATTACCTGGTGCTTCACTTCATTTTATTTTATGGGGCATCATAAAAGGAAACAAAGGAAGAAAAATCTTACAAGTAGGTTCATCATAACCTTGTGGAAAATGTGACATTTACACACACACACACGATGCAATGTTGGCACAAATGAAAGCAAATGTAGATGAAATGGGTTGATTAATTTTGGTTCCAAAATGGCAATTTCAACACCAGTACAACAACATGAATCCATGCTCTTCATCACAGGTTTAAGGGTCATTTCATGTTAAATACCGTGAAGCTGTTGGAAAAGGATCAGGATTTAATAAAAAAACAAAACAATGGGTGCAAATGTCTGCCTGATTGACTTCCTGTGGTAGTATTAAAAATAACTGCAAGTTATAAAACTAATACTGTTAAGTTTGGATTTATATACTGTATATCAGGGTTTAACCTGAACTCCTTCGTGGCACTGAAATTCAATCTAAAATACATTGTTAAACTACAACGTTGTGTATTACACACGCAATAAATAAAGCAATACAAAAATAAGACGTATATAAAAAGGTTCTACAAATGAAACATTTGTCAATGACAATAATACTGATGGCATTACACAATATACACATGCATAAACACAAAGAATAAACATTTTGAAATACAATGAAATTAATAATAATACTGTAAGGTCTGCTCAGACACAATCAACTAAAACATATTAATCCTACGCGCCTCTTCCAAAGTGCTGCTTTCAATGTGCACTTCACAGTCATATTATATATTGTATTTGCCTGTCATATGACTTTAGATTATAGATTTTTAGTCTATAGATCCATGAACCTTGGAAATCTTAATAACAGACAGAATGCATTGATGATGAAAATGGGTTTCCTTATCAATACAATCCTAAAACCCTGAAAACCTTTAGGAGCGCAAGGATTTTGATTATCACAGGTAAAGGGCAGTGTTACAAACTTTAATACTTTTTGTACATTTTTCAAATCTATTGGGTTGGGTTTTTGACCAGTGTTAACAGATTATTTATCTTTAAATTCTTGGCCAGCTGACTAAAGTCTAGATTGTCCAGTGTGACTGTGGAGGACTATGTTAACATTTGTGAATGGCACTTACAGCTTGGCGGTCTTGCATAAGGCTGTGGGTGTGCAGTTCCTTAGAGCATCACCTATGAACACAGACTGACACATTACAACATAAAGCCACACGGAGATAAAATGAAATAACAGGTGAAACTGCCTTTGAGGTTGAAATGACGAACCCTTTTTTCCTGACGTTTGTTTTGTTTCATGATTGTGAAAAGTTTCTTTACATATTTTTTTTCTAAACAGTTACCGACAAACTTTTTGGAGTGCTTATTACAAAACTTTTTTTTTTTCTCTCAATAGAATAACAATCTGATTTGAATTATTGATCAGTTGAGTAGTTCAAGTGAACAGTTTAAATTTATATCAACAAAGTCATTCAATTATTAAATGACAATAAGCATTCCTATGAATATTTCCATAATTAATGATTCATATGATATTGAATCATTAATTCTTAATAATGAAGTGCAATCTAATTTCCTTCATAAGGCAGACAAACAATCACATGGGAAAACGAGGCAATGCTAACAACAGATTGCCTGTTTAACAAGACAAAAATACTGAATGGTATTTTAAACTTGAGGCATTAAGTATCTGGTAAGTCTCACAAAGAAATGCCCAGGTCATATTTCACACCAAAAAAAATCAAAATTATATTTTGCATGAAGAAAATAGTTCTATAGTTTCGCCCATGTTGTCATTACTGTATTAAAGTAATAAAAACCATCCTGTCTGAACATAATTTTTTTCTTTTTTGTTTATTAAAATTAATTAAAATGTATGGCATAAATTAAAATCAGTTTATGATTGTTCTTTACAAATTATATAGACATTTGAAAAGGGAGTGTTAAATTGCCATTAAAATAATGCATGTGATGGTCCTACAAATAGGCTTAGTTTTCTTTATGCCAAATATAATTTGAAATATAATTTCTTTTGATTTTTGGAGTGAAATATGACCATTCTTGACCAGTTTTCATGAGAATCACCCCCGTTAGTAAACCAGTTATACCTGCAGTGCAGAATTTAGTTTTGTTTCTGAAAACTTTTAAAATACTGATTTTCGTAAACTTCATTGGCAAATATAAAGGTATAGAAATCTGACTGTACAGAGGGGAAAAAAAACACATGAATACTGAAAATTTGACATACCGAGGCGGTTCAATAACGGAACAAAGCGAAACAACTGAAACTTTAAAGTCCTATGAAGTCTAGTTGAGTTGAAGTTTTTTTGCCTTGTTTTACTCAAATACTTTTTTTTAGAAAACAAGGAAATATTGTTTTGTAAATCAGGCACACCTGGGTTTTATACACAGTAAAGAGCTGAAACAGTTTCCATAGCAACCGATGATTAGTTTGATGAAGAGCTCATAACCTCTTTCATTAGTCCCACGCGAGTGACAGAAAATAGCATTCATTCTTCAGTCCTCGGCTGCCATCTCGGTTTCTCCTTCATTATGAGTGAGAACTGTGTCCTCTGCACAGCCTGACACCTCCCTCGATTCCTCCGTCTCCATAGCATCCTCCGTTTCCACGGTTTCCCCGACTTCCTCCTCTAGAGCATCGGTATCTCCAATCTCCACCTCCATAACCATTCCTCCTTCCTCTGTCTCTTGCTCCTCGTGTCCTCTGTCCTGCTCTTCCTCTCCCCCGCTCTCCTCATCATCCTCGTATTCCTCTCCTACTCGCACCACTCTGATATCGCTCATATCCAGAGCGGATAAATCCTCTTCCTCCTCCTCCTCCTCGTCCTCAGCGTCGCTTTCTCTCTCGTCTGAGTCGAGGTGAGAGGGAGGAGTGGAGGTGCTGGTCTGTTCTGGCAGTTCATGAGTGTCTCTCTTGCAGTAAGAGTATCGGTGGTTCATGTGCTGAGAATAAGAGCCCGAGTGAGAGAAGCGTTTCCCACACTTGTCACACTGGTAGGGCTTCTCTCCGGAGTGTAGCCGCGTGTGCTCGATCAGATGGTGCTTGTGTTTAAACGCCTTATTACAGATGGCGCACTCGTGAGGTCGCTTACCTGTGAAAGATGATGCAATACGGTCAGGTTACCATAAAGGAAGAACAAATGACCAAGTACAGTGGTTGCCAAATTGCCACATTCATTTGTTTTAATTAAATGTAAAACAGTTGAGAAAGAAAACGCATGTGTAACAGTCTTAAAGTGACAGCAGCCTAATATACCTGCTGGCAAATATGAGAAAAATGTCTATATGGCCGTTTTCCCCCATGGTATCAATGTCAAAATTGTGGCCAGAGAAAATGCTGAGTGGCTAGTAACTTTGGAAAACCACTAGCCACAGTAGCTGGTGGGCAAAAGAGTAGGGCTGGGTATTGAGTTCAATACTTTTTAGGCACAGACCGAATTGTCATTTGATAGCAAATTTCGATATCTAAGGGGTTCATCTCGTCAACGTTAGTGAGCAAATAATCGGCAATGCAATATTTGGGACAAGATAATTGCTGCCAAGACAAATTTGGTAGAAATATTTTATATAATGGCCTCAGAAGTGGTAAAAGGTAGACTGGGTAAACTCAGCCTGATCTGCCGGCGATTTGATTTCGCCCTGCAACTCAGTCTGGAAACCTGTACATTCATTTCTACTGCTTCTGTTACCCTTTTGCGGGAACCAATCACAGACTGGCTTATCCATCTGGCGCGCTATTGGCGGGTTTAACACGGTGACGGATAGAGAAGCCTCTTGTGGCCTCTTGTGGTCACGCCTCTTGTGGTCTGATTGGTTGAAGGACTATCCAATTGCTTAGTCATTTGAATTATGCTCGTTGATCATGCCTCTTGTGCAGTAGAAAATACAGAGCAGACTCCCCAGACCAATGTTCAATGTTAAATTGAGCTTGGTCTGGTGATAGCCAGACAAGGTAAAAGGGTTATTTAACATGAAACTACAGAAAAACACAGACTAAGGATGTTCAGGTCAAAGACCATGTAGACTTAATCATAAAAAGGTGCTTAACACAAATAAAACAGTCATATGATTACCGTAGATCATTACAAAGCAATCACCAGAACAAATCACAGTGAAGGAAACTTGAGTGGCATTGATTTTCACTCAGACTGTATTGTTTAAATGTACATGCATCTTTCTGTTCAGGAGACTCAACCCGAGATCTCTCCCGGCCGTGAATAAAACTTCATTTCAGCAAAGAGCAAATTTGGAGTCGTGTCAGGTATACATGCTGCGCAGCTGAGGAATAGATGTACTAAAGATTCTACGCTCAAAAGATCACAGCAGAGACAGTGATAGTGTTGGAAGACTATAGAGCTGTTCTCGGGGTGAAGCTGTAATGCGTTAGTATTAAGGACCCTGCAGAGACCAGCGTACACCTGAGAAGGACGGTGAGAGTGTATAGATGCTAAAGACCTGTGTGGTCGTGTGTTTGAGGTAGTGATAGTAGCTTCTCGACGGGACGCCATCACCTTACTTCGGGAAAATTACCTCAAAGTATTGAATTGTTTTAGAAGTATTCGTAGTGCTGGGCGGTATACCGGTTCATACTGAACACAGGTATATATTTTTATGATGATATGAATTTTGATTATACCGTAATACCAGTATAAGCTTAAACAACGTTCAGAACGCTGTGCAGCGCGTCACTGTTTGAAAGGGGTCCCGTTTCACTGTTGCACTGTAGTGAGGACACAGCTGAGATCGCATTACAGCCTATGGCTGAATCCGAAATCGCCCCCTAAAGCCTCATTCACTATTCCCTAAGTTGTCCATATTGTTCACTTGAAAGAGTGAATGAAAACGAGTGAGTGAATTCGGACAGCCGTTGTGTGTAAATCGGCTGTACACTCGTTATTGCGGTGCAATGTGGGATTGAATGAGTGCACTCAATAATGTCCACTATGGTTTCAGACACCACTACAAATGGCTCCCCCCTCAAATAATGCCCTTGAGGTTATAGGGGGGGATTTTGGATTCAGCCCTTGATTACAGCGGAGAATTCAAACTACACGCGGCGCGCGAGAGAGAGTGGTTTCTGCACGTAGCGCCGTGATGAAGAATGGGCAAAAATTTAACTGCTTTAATCTTTCTGTGTTAAACTGATGTGTGTCATTTGTTCAGAGACTGTAGTGCTCTTAAATGCATTGAAAATATCCTTAACGTAGACGTTTTAAATGTTCTTCCGCGTTTCTCTCTCGTTTTGGCAGTTTGTTGTTATATAGGGTTAGATTTTTAAAATGCTTAAGGTTGTTGTCTACCCACAGCATCATTTTGTGGGGCTTTGCAAACCTGTATTAATTCTAGTGTGGAATTTTTCTACAATATTCACTAATCATGACAGTAAAACATGGCATTCTAGTCAATCTACTGCAGTATTTCCTCTCTCAATTAGTAGAAAATGCATAGAGGAAACAAATACTGCCATATACTGTGAAACTGATATAATTTAGAAAAATACCGTGATATACATTTTTGGTCATACCGCCCAGCACTAAGTATTTGAGAAGGGAATTACCTTGAGATACTGTAGTATTATATAAACAACTGGGAGTTGTTTTGAATTGTCCGTGGTGGAGTCAGATATTCGTATTGAGAATTTCCACGACACCAACAACACGACAAATCTGAAGCACTTGACAGTGCACGGAACAGAAAGTTGCTCCGTATTCGACTGCAAGAAGAACTGCAGCGTGTCACATAAATGAACCAAAACTAAGCATATGGGCTACTTTCCTCACAGACATGAGAAATAGGCCTATAGAAAGCTTGAAATGTCTACGTTGAAAAGAGCCAATTCAAATAAAAAACAAATACTTTGATTATGCAATCCAAATGAAAGGTGCATTTCCCTCTATAGCCGTTCACTACTGCGGACATGACGAGCCAGCATCGTCAACTTCCTCTTTGCAAACACGGACTCAGAAAACACTAATTAATAAACAATTAAAATGAATGTCTCCTTGCTATTTTTACATGTATAAACATTAGGCTACTTTTGCTGGTGCTTTGTGGCCACCTTTATGTGCGCTTGAGCACGAGGCATATATTCCGCCCTCCAGTACCCTATATGAGTCTTTGAGTCTGTAAAAAAAAAGTCAAAAAACTGAAACAAATAAAACCAACGTTTTTTTTTAGGTAATGTGTAATCTAATCTGGTTAAAACTGAAAAATAAAATTGGTATCGAAAAAAGTATCATTCAGGAACAGGTATCGAAGTCGCACATTTTTGAACAATACCCAGCCCTACAAAAGAGTTAATGTCATGCCCTATATATACACATTTTTTATACTGATTATTGGCCCATACATCAGTGCGTCAATAGTTGTTTTAATATTTTATTTGTATAGATTTTGCAGACAACTGCATCCAAAGCGACTTAAAGAGCAATAAAGGTTTACATGTATTATTATTAAATATTTTATATTAAAAGCATTGTTTTCCTTGTAAATCAAACCCAAGACCTTGGAGTTGCTAGTGCCACCAGTTGAGCTACAGGTATATTTTGTTTACTAATACTACATTAATACCTTTTTAAGTATCCAAATGCTGTAAATCATGCGTGGCTTCACGTACCTGTGTGTTCATACTTGTGTCGCAGCAGTGAGCTGCTCTTCTGAAAGATTTTGTCACACAGATCACAGGCGTACAGGCCACCGATAGTCTTCCTCCTCTTCTTCATGAGAGGTGAATCTTCATCGTTCTGGTCCTCTACCCCTGACACGCACTCAGAAGAAGTGTCTGGTACCTTCTGAGGGAGAGAAACACAGAGCGAATGAGTCTGGAATTATGTCTTGAAAGAAAGGTACGTAAAGACCTTAATGTTTGTGTGTATTTGTTGTGCTCACCGGACAGTTATTGAGTATAACCATCCCCTTCGTGTCTGTTGAGACACTGTCAGGCGTCTTGATGCTGGAGTTGGTGGTGTAGGTGTAGGTGAGCTGAGGAATGAGGATGGTTCGTTTGTTACCCGATATTGCAGTGCCGATGCACGGAACACCACCTGGCTCTGCTATGGCAACCAGCGTTGGCAATGATGCTGTCATGATGTTTAATGAACCCGTGCTGCTCTGCGTCACATAGATGGTGTTTCCTGTCAACGGTTGCTTTTTGAGGCAGGTGAGGTTGAGCGGTTCCTTTTGGGTGGAGACCGGCAGCTTAGTGGTGGTGCTGGGTTGAGTGGGGCTGGACTTGGGGAGTGAGAGGTCCAGCGGTTCAGACTGCAGATCCTCCTCTACGTCTTCTGTCTTTACAATGACAAGATCATCAGTGGAGAGACTGGTTGGAGGGGAGGCGGGTGAAGCGGCACTTTCATTTTGGGTGTCTGCTGAGGTGTCGTCAAGGGGTTGAGCGGGAGTGCAGGTGGCTTGAGTTGAGTCTTTTTCTTGAGACACAGCAGATGGTGTATTTTTCTTGGTCAGACAAGAAAGCAAGACATTATTAACATTTTTATGAGCAACTCATTCATTTTAATGTTTTAAAATGTTTTTCAAAGAGGTATCTTATGCTCGCCAAGGCTGCATTTAATACAGTAAAAACAGTAATATTCTGAATTTTATTATAATGCAATTTATTCCTGTGATGGCAAAGCTGAATTTTCAACATCATTACTGTAGTGTCCAGTATTACATGATCCCTCAGAAATCATTCTAATATGCTAGAATTCTGATCCCTCAGAATATCATTCTAATATGATTTGCAGGGCTCCAGACTTTTTCTCCTGCCGGTGCAACTTTTTCCCCTGGTGCGACCACCACGCCGCGGACCGTTTATCAGCTCAGAGCAATAAAAGCGCAGCTCAGAACAGGTACTCGTGGGTCGATCTCAATCACGCGACAATGTTACTACACACTGCCGGGAGAAGTTGCCTAAGATTTAATGACATCACCGCAAGATCTAGTGGGAAGCATTCAAATTCAACGCAGAATTCTGTTATAAATCACAGGTATCAGATCAAACAGTGCTGACATGGAAACCAGGAGCAACATTGGAAAGTCTTCTATAAATTTAATTTATGACACAGTCCACAATCACCAACATTCACTATGGATTTAATGTAGTAACACTAACTGTAACTAGGGATGTCCAGATCCCATTTCAGACTTGATCGGAATCGGACGTTTCCTCCTGATCAGGACTCGAGATATATATGTATATATATATATATTCTCATTATTTTTTAACACATCTATAGTTATGCGGAGGCACAGAGTTAGACCCTCTTGACTCCACACAGAAACAGCAACGCGTGCTGCATGACATCACTTTGTTGCAGAGACGCTATTGGTTAAATAAGGTGAATTAAATAAAAAATAAGGAACATCCTGGATCAGTTTTTTCGCTCTTCTTTATTCTTTTTTTATGTATTATAGAAGTATCGGATCAGGACTCGGTATCGGTAGATACTCAAATTAAAATGACTCGGATTCGGACTCGAGGGCAAAAAAACCTGATCGGGACATCCCTAACTGTAACCATGGTATTGTGGCAGAAATAGCCAAATGTTTTTCACATTATTCATCTCAGGGTTCGTACAACCTTTTAAGAGTGAAATTCAAGTACTTTTTAAGGGCTTTCAAGTGCCACACACTTCAAAGCTCTAAATATGATCAGTTTTTAATTACATCATTAATTATCAATTTGAATTACACAGAAAACAAGTAATGAGCGCTCCTTTTATAAGTCGGTCAGTTCAGTGTGATACTATAGAAGAAAAATGGTACATTTAATAAGAGTCGAATATTTACATTTTCTCTATAAAAATTAGTTTTTTGCACGTTACTGTTGTTAATAAAAGTTATTTTTTAAATTCAAGCTCAGTGCTTTGTCAAATTTCCAATAAACAAAAATGTTACATTATTAGTAACTGCACTTATTAATGCAAAACAATAGTAATTTTATGATTAAATTAACTTTATGATTAAAAATCCCCCCCAGTGCTACCAAATCAGATACTGGTGCCACCATCTGTAGAATTTAGTGGCACCTGTGCTACTGCTCTCTAATGTTAGCCTGGAGCCCTGTGATTTGTTGCACAAGAAACGTTTCTTATTATTGTCAATGATGAAAACAGTTGTGCTGCTTAATATTTTTGTGGGAACATGATACATTTGATCATAATTCTTTGATAAAAAGAAAGTAAAATACAGCATTTGTTTGAAACAATTTTTTTTTAACAATGCAGAAGTCTTCACTTTTGATCAATTCAATGTCTTTGCTGAATTTATTTAGCTTTGTATATATAATTTAATATATATTTATTCTGTATTTGTAAATATTTTTAGAATTTAAAATATTCATAACTTTTCTGAGCTTTATAGAAAATCAGGTTACACTTTATTTTAAAGGATTAGTTCATCCCAAAATGAAAATTTCCTGATAATTTACTCACCCCAATGCCATCCAAGATGTTCATGTCTTTCTTTCTTAAGTTTTTTGAAGAAAACATTCCAGGATTTTTCATCATATAATGCTTTTTGGTCCAAATCAATGCAGTTTCAAAGCGCTTCGATGGGCTCCAGAGGTTCTGCATGATCCCAGATAAGGAATAGGTTCTTTTCTAGCAAAACGATCAGCCATTTTAAAATTAAAATTAAAATGAATATACTTTTTAACCTAAATTGTTCATCTTGCGCAGCTCTGCGAGGTGCTAAGGATGACGTAATCACGTTGGAAAGGTCACGCTAGACGAAGGCAGTACCGCCCCCGTGTTTACAAGCGCTCGTGTGAAGAAGACTAATACAAACGTCCTTTAGCAAAAAAAAAAAGGTAAAACAACGATATCTGACGATTTTGAAGTTGAAAATTGAGTGTTTTTGGTAAATGCCGTTTGTATTAGTCTTCGCACAAGCGCTTGTAAACATGGGGGCGGTACTTCTGCCTACGTCTAGCGTGACCTTTCCAACGTGATTACATCATCCTTAGAGCCTCGCAGAGCTGCGCAAGATGAAAAATTTAGGTTAAAAAGTATATTGTTTTGCTAGATAAGACCCTATTCCTCATCTGGGATCACGCAGAGCCTCTGAAGCCCATCGAAGCGCTTTGAAACTGCATTGATTTGGACCTTCAGCATTTTGGTTGCAATTGAAAAGCATTATATGATGAACAATCCTGGAATGTTTTCTTCAAAAAACGTATTTTCTTTTCGACTGAAGAAAGAAAAACATGAACATCTTGGATGGCATTTTCATTTTGGAAATTTTCATTTTGGGGTGAACTAATCCTTTAAGGTGTCCTTGTTTCAGTGTACATTTATATATTTAAGTACTGAGTAATATTAATTAACAACATGTACTTACTATAGGGTTTGGTTTACAGTTAGATGCATGCAATTATGCATAATTTACAGTTATTACACAAGTACATGTAACATTTGTAACAAGGACACTGTAAAATAAAGTAATACCGAAAATCATATAGGCTTATGTTACATGGGAATAAAATGACCTTTTAGGGTGTATCAGTGTTAAACTTTTACTTAATTACACAATTATTCATATTCATAACAGCCCTAATTGTGACAGCTCTATTTTACAATTAATTAAAATGTTTTTGGACTTACCTCTTGTTTGTTTTTCGGGATGCTTGCAGCCTGGAGCAATATCCTTTTAGAGCGCATCCTCATGTACCACTTGCTGACCGCCTCTAGAGGTAACTTGACTGTCTTGGCAACCTGTGACAGCTGCTCGTCAGTGGGCTCTGGATTCTGACTATAGGCTTTCAGAAGAGGAAGGAGGCGTTCTGCTGCTCCGCTCTTATCCTTATCCAGTAGAGAGGTGAGAGAGATCGTTGTAGGCGACGCTTTGGCGTCACTGTCTTGAGACTCTGCGAGCTTCCGTTTACTCTGGGAGCTGTCACAAAGCAGACATGACGCATAGTTATGGAAGTTATCTCCACAGGCGACGCCACAGTGAACCGTTCCAGAGTGTGAGACCGCATCAGTTGTTGCTGTTGTTTTTTTCCCCTCCTCTTTATTTCCATCTGTCTGCATCTCTTCTTTCTCTCCTTCACTCTGCGTATCGGTCTCGATCTTGGACGGGGAGTCTGGTTCGGTTTTGATTTTGATTTGTGGTGGTGCAGTCAGTTTTTGTTGTTCACAATTATCCTCCAGCGAACTGGTATTTTCATTTGTCTCCTTTCTGTCTGCTGGTGGAGTGTTTGTAGTCTTGTCTGGGGTTGATTTAATCTCCATGCCCTGCGTGTTGGGATTGGCGACAGGTATTTGTCGAACCACGAGGCTCTGCGACCCATCGGCCCTCCTCACGAGTAGTAAAGTTTGCTGGGTGAGCTTAGGTTGTGCCGCTCGAGCTTGGACCAACCTGGCGGCCTGCGCAGGGGTTATCTTGATGATAGACGGTGGTTTGCTTTGGATTGGTTTAATGATGTTTACCTGTGTTGGTTTAGGTGTACCTGATGTTTGGGTTTCAGTCGAGTTTGACTGTACCGAATTAAGCGTGACCACGTTTGGCTGTACGACGTTAGATGCTGTAGGTTTTGCTTGCGCCATACCGGTTTGCGCCACGTTGGATTGCGTTGTGTTTACTTTCACTCCCTTGAGTTGTGTGTCTAGCTGGGGGTTGTAGTTGATGATAATTTTGGTATTTCCGTCCTGTCCCACAACCGGTAGCGAGATGGCGGAGATCACATGGGGCTGTGCCTGCTGTGGCTGCAACACGACCGCTTGCCCCTGCGTCTGCGTCGGCACTTGGCCTATGATTTTAGCGGTTGTTCCGTTTGCATTACCGCTAGTCAACAGCTGCCTGCCATCCATCGCAGCATTCAGCGCGTTCTGTAAGTCACTAAGGTTGATGCTGATTGGTTGGACAAGCCCGACCGTGGGCAGGACCAAGGTTTGGACGACGCCTTGCGAAGCCATGACTCCGTTGGTATTTGCGCCAGATATTGTTGGTGTTGCTGGCGCAGATTTGGGTTGGTGTTCAACAGGCTCCTGTTTGATCTGTTTCAGGGGGAGCTGCTCTTGCAAAGGCTTGTTGATAATTTCCACCTTCTCCCTCAGAAGGATTTGTGTCGGGCGAGAAATGGTAAGAGTCGTTTTCACTCCAGGTGCGCGAGGCAGGCCGTTTACCGTTTTGTTCACGCTCGCACACTTCTTACTGCTGATGTGAGAGCTGTAGGACCCCGAGTGAGAGAAACGCTTCCGACAATTAGAGCATTCATACGGCTTCTCTCCTGTAAAAACACAGAGATAAAAAAGCTTATGGTTTAGAAAAGAATATGTAGTCTGTTTACCCTCTCATTAATGCAATGTAGTCAAATAAGTTTGAACTTTCTGTTCATCAAAGAACCGTGAAAAAGTTGTATCATAAATAGAGGTCGACCGATTCATCGGTTTTGCCGATTAATCGGCACCGATAGCTGATTAGTGGAACAATCGATAACGATAGTTTTTCTAGGTTGCATCCGCTTACACAGTATGAGAGCATTGAGAAGGGTCTGCTGGCATTATATAGCATGAGAGCGGCCTCTAGAGGCCAAATAAAAACTATCACTGACGTTTTTATATTGACACGAGGCTGCATGCTGCATGGAGAGCGCTGACACATCAGATGCGCGTTTAAAACACAGGCAGGGAAACGGTATGAATACAGAACACTACAGTACATGTTGCCAAATCATAAAGTAATTAATTTGTTGACTAGATGCTGCATTAGCAGGGAAAGAACAGCAGTGTGTGTGTACTTTGTCGTCGAGGCTGAGAGGACGCTAACATTAGCAGTACCTCAAGAAGTTAAAACAAAGTAGCAAACTGTATCTTCAAGCAGCAGACAGAAATATAAACAAATCAGAAACGCATTCGATTTCAATACATATTTTGTTATTTTGATTAGATAATCATCAAGTGTTCTAAAAAAGCATAACTGTTTGGATATATGAAATGGTAACACTTTACAACAAGATTCCATTTGTAGCTTTATCTAAGGTTAATAAATGCTGTAGAAGTATTTTTATTGAGTTTGAATTTTTTATCTGTTAACCTTAGTTAATGCACTGAACTAACATGAATGATCAAGGTACAATTGTATTGCTCAAATATCAATACATGCTGTAAAATGTATATTGTGCATAGTTCATGTAAGCTAGCTAATACAACCTTGTTAACAAATGGGACTTGAAACGTGTTACCTATAAAATGTACGTTTATAGGTTTTAGCTGAAGAAACATTTATTTATAATATTAATGTTTAAATTATTTTCTGTAGAATTTGTTCTGTTAGATCTTATTTTATATATATTCATATTTACATATGTTTTTCATTTAGAACATTTTCATGGTTTCAGCACTGTTTTATTTAGAGTGTTATGGTTTATTTATTTATTTTTTTTTATCCAGTATCCATTTAAAAAACTATCGGTTGATGAATCAGTTATCGGCAAGTGCGGTCCAACCTAGTTATCGGTATTGGTAAAATCCACTATCGGTCGACCTCTAATCATAAGCAGCACAACTGTCTTCAACATTGATGATAATAAAAATATATATATTTCCTTAAGGACCAAATCAGCATATTAGAATTTATATTTATTATATAAAAAAATGTCCTGGCTCTTCCAAGATTAATAATGGCAGTGAATGGCTGTTTCTGTTTTGAAGTCCATAAAAGTGCATCTATCTATCATATAACTGCTCCACACGGCTCCGGGGGGTTAATAAATGCCTTCTGAAGCAAAGCGATGCAGTTTTGTGTAAGAAAAATATCCATTTTGAAAACTTAATAAACTGTACTGACTGGCGTTCCAGTGTATAACGTAGGACACAGGCAGAGGATAGAGTAAAACAAAACTTGGTACTTGAGAACTAGCATATTCTCCCCATAGCGTCCTACGTAGGGCTGTACGATTAATCGAAACCGAAATTCAGAACCTCTAACCGACGTATTTTTTCCATGTCAGTTATTTCGGGTTAGTCACGTGACTCCGCCCCGTCAGTCACATCAAGTGCAGTTTGCAGGTACACAGAGAGAGATGCAGGAGCAGTAATCTTTGTTTATAAATGCCCAGAATTAGGGCTGGGCCGATAAACGAGATCATATCGAATCGCGATAAAATTCATGTCGATAACGATGATAAGCTCTGGACATTTTTACTCGATATCAGACATCCCAACCTGAAAAAAGTCATTTCAGGGAGGTATCCCGAAGACCCTGTCTCGCATGCGAACTCTTGCTCGCTCTAGATTGCGGGAGAACTTAACTAACTAATTAGCGGACATCAGGGAGCCGCTATCAATATGCGGGAGACTCCCGGAGCTTCCGGGAGACTTGGGATGTCTGCGATATAGATTAACTTACCCATTTGCGGAACATAAATATACGCGACAACAGCCAGTCAGAGCCAGTCAGCATGCAGCTTTTAATGTGCACAATCAAAAGTACACAAGTGGAAATAAGTGGATGCGGCGGCAAACGTTAATTCAAAAGTGAAACTAACCTTGAGTCATCATCCAAAGACGATGCATTTGTTGATAAAAGGTAGCACGAATTGTTACTCATTTGAACCGCGTCACACAGACAATATCCGCCCTGGTTAAAGTCCAAACGGCCGCGCGCTCACTCAGCGCGAGCTCATTGGAAGAGATCCACTCTGGACATTCATGCGAACTCTAAAGCGCGTTGTGAGATCCAGAAGCGCGTGCATTCAACGAAAAACACAAATGTCTCGGTGATAAGCTAGTTTAATGCCAGATGTAATAGCACTGACAAACAGGAGAAACAATGTGTGCAATGATACAGTCAGAAGGCTTTTCCATCTGATCCATAATTTACCATGAATTTACTGATGTAACACTAACTGCACCGTATGGTACTGTGGCAGAAATGTGGGATATTCATATAGAATTATATTATATTATATTATTATTATTAATGTAGACATGTATTACATGTATTAAAGGAGTAATGGAATATTATTACAGTATTTTTTGTGATTGAGCTATAGAATTTGTGCATTTATGCTAAATGTTTTTAGGCTAGGTCTACTGTTTTTTTCATACAAATACCATAGAAACCATATAGATACATTTGACCAAGGCAGTGAAGAGCTATATGCATGTTTTTAACTGTGGTTATCATGATCTAAATCTATGATACTATGGAAGACCAATGCTTCATTTTAATAAAAATCATAATATATAATATATTTTCATAATATATTTTACCATATAAAAATGAGGTAGTTACAATTTTTACAGATGTCCGTGTTTTTGTTAATGCAAATAAATTTACATCTGCATCCTCCTAACTCAAGCAACTACTACTGTCAACTCACTGTCAAATGTGCATATTACAAAACATGTAATATTATTAATACTGCAGCTGAAGATATATGCCAAAGTCAGGCGACACAAACCTGTTTCATGACTAGAAACAATATCACCTATTAGAACAGAAACTAAAACATAATTTTTTTTCTATTAAGAAATGACTGGAAAAGAGTAAGTAATTAACTTTTTTCACAACTAAAAATGTTTGTCATATTCTGAAAATAAAGAGTAGTTTAAAACCACAATTAACAGTCTGGTTTGTACAACCTTCACTTAGGAGCAAAAATCTGCCTTTAAATTTGAAAGAAAGAAATAATATCGTGATAATTATCGATATCGACTGATATGAAAAGATTTTATCGAAATCAATTTTTGGCCATATCGCCCAGCCCTACCCAGAATCACTATAGTAACTGCATGTTTTACACAGTTTATACAGGTAAGTTAATTGCCGTACTTATAGCCTACACGCTGCCACACACACACAGACTGCGTTTAAACACTGCATCCGAAACGCTGATTCGTTGACAACATTCAAAAGTCAACTAAAAACTAATCTCTTCCATGAGCACTTAACCTCTTAAAATAAAAAAAAAAAAAAAAAAAAACCCTCTTTCTTCCCTTTTCCCTCCCTACTCTAGCCTGTGCTACACTGATAAATGTACACGGACTAAGTATTTCAGGCACTTGTTGCGCTCACTCGACTCTTCTTGACCAATCGCTTATTGTACCCCCAAGTTGTAAGTCGCTTTGGATAAAAGCGTCTGCTAAATGCATAAATGTAAATGTAAAGGCTTGAACATTTAAAGCGATTGTGCGCTATTCAAAAACAACAATACGGAAAACTTCTCCATTCAGTGCTCAGCTTTTTTCTGTGACACAGAGAGCCGAGCCGTGTCGCTTCTCTGACAACGCGCACGCACGCCCTGAAGGCAGACCTCTTTCACCTGCGTCCTCACAAAGCTTTGTCATTTGTATGTGTTTTAAGGCCTGCCAGTTTCCATAATAAAGCGATTTTAGACCATCAGATGTGTATTATGTCAAACTAATGCCTGATATATTGTGACAAATGAACACTCAGACAGAAGCTCGCACATCACGTGAAGATCGCGCGCAGAGAGCGGCACAGAAACGCAGTGTCAACGCTGTCCTGTGACTAAAATAAAGTCACTAAAGTAGCTTAGAAACTCAACCGTTATAGGCATATATTTAATACCTTTGAAGTACAAACCACAGCTCCATAATGAATAGAGACGGTATGAGTAATTCACACACACACACAATCACTCTCTCATTAATGCATTCAAATAAATGTAATGTAGGCCAGCTGTGCTAATTTATCTGTATCTAATGTACAACAAGCAGAAATCTGGCCTATAGACAATAACTGCTGAAAGTGAACCGTTCCCTTCAAGTATTTTAAAATCACAAAGAAATTCACTTTTTCATTAGAAAAAAAAATTCCACCTTTTAAAGGTAGAAAATATTTACAGTAAAAACATTATCAGGAACTTACTCAAAAACCTTATGAGGGTAAAATGTTCAATTAATCAAGGTTTTTATTTTTGGTCCAATCGTTACAGCCCTAGCCCTACGTCATATGCTGGAATGCCAGTCTCTCACGAACACGCATATGACAGTTAGTTAAAGTTTGTAAAGTTTTAAATATGGATATTTGTCTTGCACAAATACATCGCTTTGCTTCAGAAGGCCTTTATTAAGCCCCCGGAGCCGTGTGGAGCACTTTTATGATGGCTAGATGCACTTTTATGGACTTCAAAACAGATCAGCCATTCACTGTATTATAATGCTTGAAAGAGCCAGGACATTTTTCAATATAAATCCAATTGTATTTGTCTGAAAGAAGAAAGTCATATACACTTAGGATGACTTGAGGGAGAGTAAATCATGGGCTAAATTTCATTTTTGGGTGAACTATCCCTTTAAAATCGTAAAATTGCATATTTCAGATTCATTAACCTTATTAAGGTTATTATGGAAGCCCTCAGATAATTTTTTTTTTAAACTATTACACAATTGCAACTTTATCTTACAATGTAACTTTATTTATTTATTTAATACTTTATCTCATAATTACCTCTTACTCGTAAATATATCTCCTGTCACATTTTTAGATGTTTCCCTCAGACGCTTAAACTAAACTAGGTGGAAATGCCTGCGACTGCACAAAGATCATAAATATTAAATGAGGCACTTATCGTTCAATTCATAATTGGTCGTCAATTCTCTATCACAATATAACTGTATACAATTTGCTAAAATGGTTAACCCTTCTCTGGAACAGGGCTTCATAACCTAGGGTTAAAACTGGTGCCAAACATTTACCCTTATCCTAGTGTTGACTTAAAATTGGGTAGGTTTAACCTGGATTTACAAAGACATTAACTAGGGTTATATCAGAATCATTTCTGTACTTAAGTTGTGCTGTGGCAACTGACCGCTGTGGATGCGCAGGTGCTCCTTCAGGTGATGTTTGTATTTGAAGGCCTTGGAGCATTCTGTACACTTAAACTTTCTGTTTCCGCCCGACTGCGAAATAGTCCGCTGAGATAAGAGACAGGAAAAAGTTTGTTTCTTCAAAGTAGTTTGAGTCAACATGTGACAGTGAACAAAAGCTCTGTGTCACTTCCTCCAGAGAGGTGTGAACACCATGAAGGTGTGAGTGCTGCTTGTACCTGCTCTCGGATGTGTCTGTGTGCGGTCATGTGACGGACGAGCTGCGTGCGGTAGGTGAAGGTGTAGCTACAGAGGGAACAGCAGTAGTTGTCCTCGCCCTTTTCATGCCGTAGTTTGATGTGCTCCTTCAGCGAAGTATGACGCTTGTAACCGCGGGAACAGTGAGGACAGGTGTGCAGTTGGGAGAATGCATCAGGAGTACCTGACAGAGAGAGTCGTAATCAATCTATGCATTCAACTGTAGAGGAAAAGCTGATAGCAATTAAAGGATAGACCAAAAACTGGATTGGTACCATTCTCATCGTGCACCCCTCGCTCCGGCGTCCTCTGATGCTCCTCCTGCGCGTCTGAGTAAACCGGTTCAGTTTCCGTCTGCTTTTCCTCACCGGCCACTTCATTATCAGCACCATCTTCCTCATCAGTGACACACTCCTCTTTCAAACACACACAGGCAGATTAGATCAACTAAAACACACACAAATACTCTTCTCAGCTTCTCCTTCAGTTTCAAGTATATTTGCATTTAAGATTTAAGGCATTTTAAGACCTTTTAAAGATGTGCTTCTTATTAGTATCTTATTATCCTAAATGTTTAGATTTTTATAACGCACATTAGCTTAATTTCGATCCACCGGCTGAAAATGAAATTTCACTCTCTGACAGTAGGTTGCGCTTATAGGTGTACAGCACAAATAAAGAGGTTACCCTGGTAAACGCGATGATTTTGCAGATATGATATAATCACCATCAGGTAAATATTGTAATAATTCATCAATAGTAGATCATAAACAGTAGATTGGCATAAATACGCGGTATTCACTGAAACTGCAAGCCCGTAGAATGCACAACAGCCCCCTAGTTTTTACTTTGAAACACGCAGCGCTCACAAATAAATCATAGCCTTTTGAGGTTTAATATTCACCTTAAGCCATATCGTTCTTGGCTTCCTGTTTTTCTGTCTTTAAAATGTGGTCCTCATGAAATGAGTGTGTGCCTCCACGACGCATGCGCGAGAATATGACGTAGCGCCGGCGTTCGGGAATCCATGAAATGCACACTTAAGCCCCATTTTGAGAACTACTCCGAGACCTAAAGCACGATCAATGTAGAATCCAACAGCTTAGATGCGCGTCTTCCTCTCCTTGCAAACAAATCGCTTCTGGGTCATGTGTCCGAACGCCGGATCTGCGTCATATTCTCGCGCATGCGTCGTGGAGGCACACACGGAAGGCAATAACAAGTTGGATAAAGGTGTTATTTTGATTTTTTTTTTGCGCACAAAAACTATTGTCGTCGCATCGTAAAATTATTGTAGAGCCACTGTGGTGAGATGGACTTTGTAACGACGTTTTAAGTGCCTTTCATGGATCTTGGAAGTGTCAATGTACTGAATGCCAATGGAGGCCTATCTGAAGCCTTTCTCAGCCATCAGCTTTCAACTAAAATATCTTCATTTGTGTTCCGAATATGAACGGAGGTCTGACGGGTGTCCAACGACATGAGGGTGAGTAATTAATGACAGAATTTTCATTTTTGGGTGAACTAACCCTTTAAGGCTTTTCTTATCCCATTTAAGATATTTAAGACCTTTTTTAAAGCCTTAAATTTGATACAACTGAATTTAAGAGCCGCGGGACACAGAAAAAAACAACCTGACTGTGGCCTTAAAGAGACAGTTCACGCAACAAAGAAAATTCTGTCATTTACTCGCCCTCAAGTTGTTCCAAACATGTAGGAATTTATTTCTTCTGCTGAACACAAAATAAGATTTTGAAGAATGTTGGTAACCAGACAGTTGATGGTAGCCATCAGCTTCCTTAGTAGGGAAAAAAACACCATGAAAGTCAATGGCTACCGTCAACTGTCTGGTTACCGACATTCTTTAAAATATCTTCTTTTGAGTTCAACAGAACAAAGAATTTCATACAGGTTTGGAACAATTTAAGGGTGTGTAAATGATGACAGAATTTTTGGGTGAACTATGCCTTTAAGTGAAACACACATTGGTTGAAATTAAACGGAAGGACATACACTTAACACAGAATTTGTATGTTGGACGGTAACACAGCAGTTTTATAATACTACAGTGTATTAATATTTGACCGGGAAGTGGGCCAGTAAGGCCCACGCCTATGTGCTATGGAGGCCCATAAGGACCAGGTGACGCATTACGAATGAATAACGACCTGAGAGAGAGAAATGAGCTCACACACACCTGATCCAGCTATAGCTGTCCTGTCTTAGGGCTGGAATACACTTTCAGAGTGTATTCTGAAAATGGTTACATACACTAAACGACTGAGGATCACACTACCAGGCTCTCAAGTTGTTCCGAACAAACTCACACAAAACGTGCCTCGTTTCTAGGATACGTGACCAAATGAAAACAATGTGTTTTAAAATCGGCTCAAATTATCAAACCTGTTTGATTATCCTCTGACTGGATGGAATCATAGTCTGAAGCTAAAAACTTAGTGCCCATTTTACACTATACGGTTTTGTGTGAAATCTGTCTCCATCTGCAATTTAACTCCATCTGCTCAAAATTTGCAAACTGGGGCAAAAGTCACATACTGTAATCCAGCCTTTTATACTGGTAAAAGCCTAAGAAATTAATTTAAAAATAAATGTGTGTTGCACTAAACTGACCTTTGACCCTTATTTCTTGTATTAAAGCATCTGGCCCCAGGCTGCCATCTGTTGAAAGAAAAAAACAAATACTAGTATTAACCATTTTTGCAGAACGTAATAGAAAATCCTTTTCAATTGTTTCAGGGTTTCTTTTAATGCTGGTATCCAGTTGACATAATATTTTTTTACAATAAACAATAAACTTTAAGAAATGCCACTTCCTGTAGCCAGAACCCATACTCTTATGAATGCAAGAGTTTACCTATGCAGTGATGACTGCGGTGACCACAAGATTCTGTAGAAAATGTACCAGTAAAGGCTGTGACACACACCAAGCCGATGTCAAATAACTAACGGTGACAAAAGAGGACTGTGTTGTCGCCTCTACGTCTGGGCCAAAAAGCTGCGCTTGAACACAACAAAAGGACTAAAGGCGACAGTCAACTAGCATGTGTGTCCTGTTTCTGTGTGTAGGGAAATAACTCTATATCAGCAGGTATCAATAGTCGATATTCGTCATTCAAAAAGGAAACCGAAATTAGGACTGCAGATATGCAAACCGTGAACAAAGCAGAGCTTGCTTTATTTTGAATATCAATCATGCTGATCACTTTCTTCATTCTAAGGCTCCGCGAGTTTTCACGTGACTGAAAACTACGGATTGGTGTTTGAAGCGCAATATTAGACCGGAAGCGTAAAATTGACAGTTATTTTCGTCAGTTACGGCTCGTTAGACGTAGCATTTTGCCCGCTTTGAATCAGACACAGAGATAAGGTAGTGTGGTAAGATTACATTTATTTGAATTAATGATCCAGAGAGAGAGAGCTTCAGACCTGCATCTGTGGCTGCGGGGGCGGCGTTGATAACAAGTGTCTTATTAATTGATAACGGTTTTATTGCACACCTTCCAGCCAATCAGAATTGAGTATGGTATAAACAGTGATGGGAATAACGGCGTTATAGATAAACGGCATTACTAACAGAATACATTTTTTCAGTAATGAGTAATCAAACGAATTACTGTTTCTCCCATTACAACACCGTTAGCGTTACTGAGAATAAAATGCGGCTTTACTTTAATTGAGCTCACTGAAGCAGTTTTCATCTGAACAGGCTCTCTGTCAGTCGGACCTGCAACGTTTTTTTTTTTCTCTGGTTGGTTGGTTGGTTGGTTGGTTGGTGGGTGTGTGCGTGCGTGCATGCCATGCGTGTTGGGGGGTGGGTGGGGTGGTACACATAACTGATGATGATTGGTGGGTGGGAGACAAGGTTGAGGTTGATAGGTTGAGTTCACACACACACACACACACGCGCACACGCACACGCATATGCACAGCGATGGCAAGTCCAACGACCTTCGCAAACTGGAAGTATAAGCACTACTTTTCCCTCGTTGAGGTGAAAGGTAAGAATGTTTATGTAACGTGCAACTTATGCCCAGGAAGAAAGAGTCTATCCACGTCGGTGGCAAGTAATTCTAATCTAATGAAGCACCACACCGCCACAAAATTAGTGGCTAAAAACCCAAGTGATAACATGAGCTCCACTACCAAAGGAGTAGTATAGTACTGATAATATATAACTATAGTAGGCCTACTGATAATATTTACAATAATGTATTGAACTTGATAGTTGTCTCTCACATTGTCCCACAGCAACATTACAATAGTGTACATTAATGTACAATGTTTTATAATAATAATTTATTCTATTTAGTCCAATTCATTCATTTAACATATTTAATATTGGGGGCATCCAAGTTATTTGACATATTTGAAAGAAAAAAAAAAGTAACACAGTAGTTACTTTCCCTGGCAATTAGTTAATTTTATAATGATGTAACTCAGTTACTAACTCAGATACTATTTGTAAGAAGTAACTAGTAACTATAATTACTTTTTTAAAGTAACGTGCCCAACACTGGGTATAAGTAAAATTATGACAGCATTCTGTCAGCATTCATTCCGCTGCTCGTAAACTAAAGAGCCAATGAGAGTGATCTCTCTAACTGATGGCCCCGATGCCGATTCAAAATGCTGAATTGGGCGAACCGATGTGAGAGAAACTAGCCCGACAGACCCTCAATGACAACCCGACATTGGACAATGGCCGACCTTTGGCTTAGCGCGTCAGAGCCCTAAGGCCATGCTAGAGTAAGATGTTATCTGTCAAAATTCATATATATATTATATATATATATATATATATATATATATATATACACTTGAAATGTTTAGGCAACAACTGCATCCGTTTCTGAAAACTTGATGTTTCATTTCGAAGCTTTATTAAACTTACCAAAATAAATGCATTAAGTTTCTAATTTCTTGTTTTTAGTTTGTTTGCTTACCGTCCTGCGTGCATGTGTCAGAGAGCTGCCGTGCTGCTTTTGAGCTGGAATACTGAGGACTTTGGTCAGGATCGTCAGCAATACTGTCCTCCTCTACAATGTGCAGTTTGTCTTCATCATCAGAATCTGAGGTCGCCTCCGGCACACTGCTAAAACTCCTCACTACATATGAGAGAGAGAGAGAGAGAGAGAGAGAGAGAGAGAGACCTATTCAGTTAGAATCACAGATGTTCCCAAAGGCAAATTAACAGTGATATTCATACTCTCTTTGAACTATTGGCCATGTTTGATGCTGTTAAAACACGTGCACATATATGTTTGCAAACAGGACACTTTAAGTGGTGACGTCTCTGTAATCAGTAACAACTGTGATTTTTTTATTTTATTTTTTTTTTTTTATTACTGTAAACCTAAAACGATGTAAAATTCTTGGGAAAATTCACACAGTCAAACATGCACACACACATCCCTGATGCACAAATATATGTGCATGCATAGAATAAAGGGTAAAAATTTGTGCCCTAAAGACAGGAAGTGAGATTCGTCTAATTTTAGATCAGTTTCCTGTAGCCCAGAAAAGCTTTCTACCTGCTGTGTGATATCATCAGAGACACGATGGAGAAAGGAAAGACAAGCAGTGTTTAAAAGAGTTTTTAATATTATGTTAGCGCCAACACACCAATTTTGACATGTGGATCCTTTCTCTAAATCCGAGAGCTCTAGTTTTCAAATTGTGCACAAGTATACGAGGTACTGGAAAACTCATCTCTGACGTGTGTGTGTGTGTGTGTGTGCCACGCACACATGTTGGGATACGAAGAATATTTCCAGATGTGCATGTCAAATCTGTGTTTTTGAATACACACAGATTTAAACGTGCTTTGTTTCTATGGAGCTAATCCAGTTTCTTTTACTGGCAGAATTTGAGGATGTCAACAGGAAGTGATGTAAAAGTGATCTGATTGTGCAAAAAAACAGTTCCCGTTAAGGTTTCTGTTCTCTGAAATGACCTGTATGGGGTCATTTCACATACCTGTGCATGCTAGAAATGGAAATACAGCCATACAGATGGAAAATTAAATTCAAAAACCTTCAACGTTCTCAAAGCTGATTCAGATCACTGCTGAATATCCGTTGCAATCCTTTGAACAGCCGGAATCACAGACACTAGAGCAGGTGTGTAGTAAACAGAGATGCTTTTGCCCCGGGTAAAAATATTTTTGAAATTGCCAAAATTTATTTCATTTTTTGTTCCAGCCACAGTGAGAGTAGTAGCCTGGACGCCAGCCGAACTTAGCCCCGCCCACAACATTTGAGCTCGGGCAGTTCGGTCTGGACCAAGCCTGTAGTGCTCCAGTCAGAAATTGAAGCTTTCGCGCCTCGATCGCCCCCCGGTGGCCGGTCCCAGTATAGCTCCTAAACCCCGCCTCTCCATGTATTTGAATGGGCGCGAGACACACTAAACAATTTAATTACACTTCAAATAATTGTTTCCTAAAGATGGTTTCTGTCATTTTAGGCAGTTTTTATTACAAGAATTTCATTTCAAGTGTTCGTTTTTTAAATAAGTTTAGTTTTAGTGAGTTATTTGATGCTATAAAAACAGGGGGTGTGACGGTATGATTGACAGCTGAGATTGACGGCTTCTCTGAGTGAAGTTTTCACTGAGGCACTAACGGACTTTTTTCTGGATTTTTGGGAGGAGATTGGAGCTTTAGCTTTAATTTCTAAACTTCCATAACTGTTTATTTCACACCAACATAATTAATTGTTCTGCATCTGCGAGAGTGTGGGCGGGCTTTTGATAATCGCGCCTCTACTTCCTGTTCTCTACTGCGCAACTCCGGTCCCGAGATCGCTACTGCGCAGACTCGGTCCCAAGATGTCAGCGACGTGAGCGGGCCTATGAAAGCTTCAACTTTGGTCAGCGGAAGTCAATGAAGTCGCGTCGTCCATATTTTTTTACGGTCTATGGTCTGGACGTGATCCGTAGAGGAGTAATTATGCCCGAACAGAAACTGTTCGGACCAATGAAATTGTCATGGCGGGCTTTAGACGATGATGGACAGATGATAAACAGTAACGTAATCATCCACATCATCAAAGGCGCTTATGGGTTGAATTTGTTCTAATCCTAAACGGAGAACTTGTTCGTATATGCGTTCACCCTTTACTATTTCTCTCAGAAATGATGATCGTGTTGGTAAGTACTCTGTGTATCCTTAAATTCTTTTTTTACAAAATGGCAAAGATCGTTTACACTCATCTTTTTCTTCTAACGTTACTTATTCCAGCGTGCGGGCAGACAGGGTTGCCAAGGTTTTACAACAAAACCCGCATAATTGCTAACCAAAACAAGCCAAAAACAAGCCCAATAGCTTTCCGGGGGGGGGGGGGGGGGGGGTTCTCCAGAAAAAATGGCATTTCGGGGGTAAAATATGTGTTATTTTGGCAGGGCTGCCTGCTAAAATTCGCATTCCTGGGTCTGTATATCACATAATTGGGGTCGCTTCAACCCGCGGACATGGAAAACAACCCGCGGACTTGGCAACACAGTGCAGTTGAGTTGTGTTGAAATTTGACAACTAACGTTATGCGTCGCTCCGTTGCTCTGATTGGTTGTAGGTCTATCCAATTGAGGTCTTTCCTGGTTCGGTTGAAACACGCCCCATAATCACAGCCCAACGGAGCAGTATCAGACTCATATTCTGACTAGAATTGAGTATGATGACGTCAGGCTATTAGAGCAGCATGTGATCATCTCTGAATCGGTATGGTGGACCTTGTCTAGGGTTGGGTACCGTTCACATTTTAATCGGTACTGGTACCCAACGGTACCTTTCGGTACTTTAGGGATGTTTACATCAATAACTGTAAAGAACCTGTAAGTCGTTTATAGAAGTGTTATTGACATTATGCCAGAGCTGCCCTAGTCGCTGTCTGCCATTGTCTGTGATGTTTGTATACTGTAATATTTACTAGTAAATAGAAGGCTACTAGCTACTTAATTTAATTCATCCAAACAACCATATTGTTATTTTTTTTCTTTTTAATTTCATTTCAATGAAAAGATTTCCCACAAATTGTGTGTTTCTGGTAATCAAATGAAGACAAAAGACCAAAGACAAAAGATAATTTAATTACACTTTTATGTCAAACAAAGTGCTGCACAACTGAGCTTTATATGGTTAAAATTAAAACATGAATTTTTAATTTATTATATACATATATAATATATATATATATATAGTATATATATTTATTATTATTAAACCGTGCGTATATGGCATTCATTCGCACCGAGACACACAGGATTCGTATTTAAATAGTCTTTTTGCAGTTTAATATTCACAGACATTAGTCTATATGCATTCTCAGGAACCGATTGATTTAATGTGAATCGGTACTCTGTAGTACCGACGTAATTCGGTCGGTGCCCTTAAAAGTACCGAGTTCGTTACCCAACCCTAATCTTGTCATAAAAAAACAAAAAACAAGATGAAGATTGATGCTTCCTGAACTGTGTGACCTTTCATGGTCAACATAATAGGTCAATTTATTGTTGTTTAACAACATACTGACTGTTCAGCTGACTAAACATCTTTCCGGGGACGTGATCCAGAACCTATACAGTCTGTGCTATTGTAAAGACTGCAAGTCCATCCCTCACAGCCTTGTTTTCATCTGCATAAAATTCAATATGACGTCTAACCTGACTAAGGTCTATTGTATCAGTAGACTTTTAATGTAGCACATGTTAATTATAGGGAAACGAGCAGCATGAACATTCTTCAGAATATCTGCTTTTGTTTTTGCACAGAATAAAGTCATACAGGTTTGGAACGACATGAGGGTGAGTAAATTACGTTTCATTTTTGGGTGCACATTAAAGGACACACACACTTGTGCTGCCTTCATGGGGTGTGTTTATAGTCCACCACCTGAGCGACAGACAGTGTTGGCAGGTGGACCTGTTTCCAGTGTGACCTCATAATCAACACAATCAGGTCACCATGGCAACCTCCATTTCATGTGACATTTCCTGGGATGTGGTGATTTGGCTTGTTATAGAGTGCACCTGCCACCATATGTACACACGCGCACACACACACACACACACACCACACACACACACACACACACACACACACACACACACACACACACACACACAGACGCTTTGACTTCACACAAGAGGGTACCGTTCAGGATCCTCCTGATATTCTAAAGGATAAGCAACTAAGAACAAATTAACCAATAAGTGAATTAACTGTATAAGCACATGGAATTGTGGGTTTCATTGTCTGTGTGTGTGTACAGGGAGTGCAGAATTATTAGGCACGTTGATTTTCTGATCATATTTTTTTCCAGGCACATTTGACCAATTCCAAACCACAGTAATCCTAATAACTACTATTGATTTAGTATTTAATAATGTGTAAGTGATATATAATTGTTCATGAAGGCTGGAAATGAAAATCACCTTATATTCAGGTGTGCAGAATTATTAGGCATGTTTTCTTTTACAGATAAATTGAGCCAAAAAAGAGATTTAACTCAGACTGAAAAGTCAAAAAGTATTAAATGCCCATGAGAAGGATGCAATACTAATGCAATACTAGACATTGCAATTAAGAATCTGGCAGTACGTTTTGGGAGTTCATTTTAGTCCATCCTGAAGTCCGTTTTGCTGAGATGGACTAAAAATGAACACCCAAAACGTACTGCCAGATTCTGGAAGATGAATTCTTCAAACAGTGGTACTAGAGGATGTGGTGCTGGTCCTTCAAGAGTCATTCTCAACCTATCTGTCCATAAAGCCTATAAAAAAACCTTCTTCATGTATTTTACAACACTTCAGCTTATGATTCTTATCTAGTGGGGGTCATTTTTTAGGATTCTTTACCTCACTGAAGTCTCTGAGATCCTGACACTGCACTTCTGGAGACTCCAGGTAGGTTGCAGCTTTGGAAAATGGTGGCGCTGGAGACTAAAGGGTTCCTGATGGTTTCACCCTTAATTCTTCACCTTAATTCTTAATTCTTTTGCGGTTAATAGGTGTCTTTTCTTCACCACCTGTTTTTGTCTGACCCTGCTGACCCAACGAGCATTTCACTGTCCAATGGTCATGCCTTAACTGCAATGTCTAGTATTGCATTAGTATTGCATCCTTCTCATGGGCATTTAATACTTTTTGACTTTTCAGTCTGAGTTAAATCTCTTTTTTGGCTCAATTTATCTGTAAAAGAAAACATGCCTAATAATTCTGCACACCTGAATATAAGGTGATTTTCATTTCCAGCCTTCATGAACAATTATATATCACTTACACATTATTAAATACTAAATCAATAGTAGTTATTAGGATTACTGTGGTTTGGAATTGGTCAAATGTGCATGGAAAAAAAATATGATCAGAAAATCAACGTGCCTAATAAATCTGCACTCCTGTATTTGTGGCTTTAGCAGCTGTGGTTAAAAGAGGAAGAATGAAAAACTGATAAAAATACTTCATAGAAAATCTAATGTCAGCAATAAACGTGCATGTGTGCGTGTGTGTACTAGTATACCCACAATAAAGATTATGTAACATTTTTACAAATACCCATTAAACTGATCATAAGTATCAGTAAAGCAATTTAATGTTCCAAACGATTTCTATTTCAAATAAATGCAGTTAGTTTCTGAAAAAAATCAATTTCCATACAAATATGAAGCAGCTCCGCTGTTTTAAACACTATTAGCACTATAATAATACAACAATAATATTTTTGAATGACTCTGTTTATTACTGATATCAGATTTATCAGATCTTTGTATGTTTATAGTTGAGTGCATGAGTTTGCATACCCTCTTGTCTCGTAAAGAAAACTCATTTAATACAAATATACAAAATAAATAGTACTGGCCTTCAGAAACTATGTAATATATGCATATGCACATATCTGTCATTTCAGTTAATATTTTGATAAAAATCTTGCGATTACTTACTTGACCTCAACTGTATAAAATTATATTTGTGAGCTGTCAAATCGATTAATCGCATCCAAAATTAAAATTTGTGTTTACATAACGTGTATGTACTGTGTATAATTATTATGTATATATAAATACACACATATGCATGTTATATTTAAGAAAAAGTAGTTATATTTATATATAATATAAATTATATATATATATATACATACATACATACACATTATTTACATGCAAATCTTTCTTAAATGTATACATGTGTGTGTGTGTATTCAAATTATTCAAATATACATAATTATACACAGTACACACACGTTATGTAAACAAACTTTTATTTTAGATGCGATTAATCGTGTGTGTGTGTGTGTGTGTGTGTGTGTGTGTGTGTGTGTGTGTGTGTGTGTGTGTGTGTGTGTGTGTGTATATATATATATATATATATATATATGTGTGTGTGTGTGTGTTTGTGTGTTGGGAAATAATCTATTTATATAATCATTTGGGAGCAATGTTCACCTGAGGTTTCTCCCAGGTCTTTAGGTTAATAAGATCCCTAACGTACACACACTGTACGAACCACGTGAGACCAATTAAACACAACTTTCACATCCATGCAAACTTATTCACCAAAATATTTCTGCTTCTTTCGATCACACAAATACAAGTACCTCCCAGTCCCAACCCTCCCCCACCCAAAAAAAAAGAGAAAGAGAAAAGACCTCCCCTTCACCCTGAGAAACTTTCCCCCTGCCATACAAAGAGGCGGCAAACCACTGGGAGAGATTAGCATGCAAAAAGAGACGCCCAGCAGCCACAAGCCCCCCACAAACACGGAGAGAAATGTGAAAAGCTCTTTAATGCCCTCACATATCCCTTTTCCATCAACAGGGAAGTGTGAGAAGAGCTCAGTGCTACAGGTGTGCTTTTGTCATGCATACATTCGCAACCATACCTTTACAACACACACTGACACGCATTACAATATACTTCATTGTTATGTCATTTGACATAAGTCATTTGAAAGGTGACTACCTAGAGGGGGAGAGAGATTATATTAATATAAGTAGCCTATAGTTTACTTTATAAACAAGAACATTTAAAGATACGCTATAAATATAGCCCTTAAGATTATAAAACAGACGGTGAATTCTTAAAAACAAGAATCCAGGAAGAAAAACTAAATGATAACACGTGTGGCTTGTGAGGTCAAGGGTCGAGTGAAAGGGTCAGGAGGAGTGAGCAAGGGAAAAAAGCGCCCTCTTTCAAAGCATGATCTACATGTCATGTTTTCTTGTGATATATTTCTACTATCTGGCTGTTATTTTTTTTGTCTTTCTGTATATCACTTGAGATGTAAGTGTAATATGTAAAATGCTCACTTCTTAATCTCATGTGCTCCCTACTAATTTACACATTATGCAGGTCTGATAAATCCACACAAATGCAAGCACACGGACACATACAAGACAGCTGAGTAACTGGACCAATGAACACCACAGTGACCTCATTTCCGTGCAGTAACGCCCTAAGATTGTAAGGCCTCGTGAACATGTCAAGCGCGAGAACCAGCGGCGTGAAGAATGAAAATAAAAGTCACAGCAGCAGCACCACTGCGCGCGCTCCTCCTAGTGCTTACGTCACACCACCCGTTCGTCAAACACAATACATCCATCCGCGCCAAAAACACACACATTCGCTGTGTATTCTCATAAGATTTAATCCTCTGTCATATCGCACAGAACAACCGAAAGATATCACAACATGTTCGATGAGATAAAGTCGCACTATAACGACGAACACGGCGAAGCAGCGCCTCTCTCGACCTGAGGAGACTACCTTTGTTTCCTTACAAAGAAACGTGTACTGTAAGTTAAATGGTTAGTGTCATAAAACAACGTAAACCGCGTTTATATATTATGTTAAAATAGTACAATCACTTAAAAATGCCAATGAAAGCACCTATGTAGGTGTTTCGTCACCTAGCCTACCTGGCTCGTCTCCGACATACGAGAGCAGCCGCCCCGCCCTCACTGCAGCAAATAACGGTCCACACCGCCATTACATAAATACCTCACGGAAAAAACGACCTGTTTGACTTCTGACCGGTAATACGACGGACAGCACTTCTAACAACCACCTTATGCTCTAAACCCTTCTTTCCCAATCACTCTACAGCCGCTGAAACGAAACTCAAGCGCGGAAATAAAAATATAAACAAAACAATCTTGTGATCTAGCAACGAGCATACAGCTAAACATGACTCTATAGTAGATGAAAGCAAAATAAAAGAGGTAACTGTTAGTCGAACGATGCGGTCGACATATGCACGTCTGCAATCAAACACCATCTTCTCTCTAACCTACCTGCACAAGTTGCCATTTGCCGTGGGGTGTGCTGGGCGCTTCTCTCGCGCTTCTGTCGGGCAGATCGCGTTTCACACACCGATTCCCTTCCAGCGTCTGTGCAATCACGGCTCTGGACACGCGAGGAGTGTGATGAACGGTAAAAGAGGACATTGGCTCGCTCCGTTGTCTTCTCACCGTTCAGGTAAACACGTTGACGGCTCCTGAGCGTGTTACGTCGCGAGCGGATCCGCGCTCGTTGTCACACGCACGCACAGGAAAAGGTAGCACGGTGCTCATAACTGCACGGGCGGACTATGTTACCGGATTACCGGTAAGGTTATTTAAAGAGAAAGTGACGTCGAACCAGAAGTCAACATCCATCCAGTGCAATATTGGACGTGGAAGTTTAGATAAGAAGTGGATGAAAGCATTAGATGCACTTTTAAATTCATTTAAATAAATCTGTTAGATTATAATTATTTGTTTTGCTTTTAGGAGGTAATGGCAACAGCTATATGTTTAATGAGAAATAAAAAAACTTTGAATAATATGTCAGATTATTATTTGCTCTATTATAAACAGATATTGTAAACTCTAGAAATAACATTCAGCTAAAGATGGCTCGCAAACCATTCAGCTCTTAAAGAGACGGTTCACCCCAAATTAATTCTCTCATCATTCGTGTAACAAAAAAAGAGCGATGTTAGGATGGATGTTAGGGAGTGACAGGCCTGGTCACCATTCACTTTTATTACATCTTTCAACAATAAAAGTGAATGTTTACTGAAGCTGTCATTCTGCTGAACAGGTTCTAAACATATATGTTTGAAATAACATGTTCAATTATTTTGGGATAAGCTGTCCCTTTAAATATTTTATTAGATTTGTGAGCAAATTAGGATGGCGCTACCGTACCGACATCTGTCACTGAAGCCCTCTAGGGATCAGTCATTTAAATGCAATACAAGTTTCTGCTTTATAAGATACTCTCGTTTGGATTGGGTACAGCATTTGATTGACTCTACGCCACTAGTTTCTGATCAGGACAAACGTTAAGACGCGTAATAGTGTTTCCTGCAGTTTAATGCACACGCAGCTGGTGCGTCCTTCCGTATAACGGTCCGGGCAGACTCAGGTATAACGGTGCCCAGTCCGCTCCTATACTCCACAAACTTCATAAGTCGTCATTAAACTAGTCTGAAGATGTCAAAACAAATTTAAAACAACTTTTTTGCCTTTCGTTCTAGTGCGTGCGATCTGATTTCCTCCAGTGGGACTCACCGTTCTTGCGTTGTGGCAGTGTCTGTTTTCTGCGCTGGCACCTGGGGCCATCCGCCATGATTTTTGCGCTGTGTCTAAACGCTGCCTCGCGGATTGAGCCCCCTATCCCCCCTCTATAACCCCCTCCTCCCCATACCAGGCCCCTCTCCGCACCTGGTTTACGACGTTCTGCTTTACGACATAACCTTTATACGCAGTGAGAACCTTTTTTTTTTTACTGTCTATGGGCAGCTGTCCATTGAAATATGGGGAACATTTTGCATATGTATTGAGCATTTATTACATTAAGGAGGTACGAGGGGGAAAGAGTTTAGAGAGACATTTACGGGGGTGAAAAAGGGTTGTTGTAATATCGGGAGCGCCCCCGACAGGCTGGGAAGTCTGATGTCGTAGTGTAACCCTTTAAATGCAGGTTAAATATCAGCGTAAGTGCACTGCAAATGCAACACGGAGAAAGTTGTGAACACGACCGATACAAAAAGGTTCAGTTGTTTTCTTAAATTAGCTACTGTAGTTCTCTTTTCCATTTCATTTAAAGGGATAGTTTACCCAAAAAATGAAAATTATGTCATCATTTACTCAATTTTTGGGTGAACTGTCCCTTTAACAGCATTCACAGGTTGGCTGGATCAGGGTTATTTTTGGTTAAAAATAGATTTTTTTTTCTCAAATGAATACCATACACAAGAATGACGCAATGAGAAATATTAAATTTAAAAAGAAAAGAATATAATAAAGCTGTACCAGAGTACAATACATTGATGACACAACGATATCATGCTTACTTACAATGTTATAAGCTGTAATAGCCTTTTTACTTACATTTATGTAAACAGTACATTAAGTATTTTTTTAAAATGAGAATTTTGTTTTTTAGTAAAAAAAAAACATTTTATATGAATATTTTATAATAATCTACTAATAATGAAATATTCATATCAGAAAAAAATGTGTGGTGGTATAAAATAATGTACATTTACATTTAGTCATTTAGCAGACGCTTTTATCCAAAGCGACTTACAAATGAGAGAAGCAACTAGAACAGTCAAGGGCAACAATATGCAAGTGCTGTAACAAGTCTCATGAGACTTGTTACAGCACTTGCATATTGTTGCCCTTTTGCTTCTCTCATTTGTGTGTTCTGTGCAGTTAATCTAGCACAGAACACACAGGACAGAATTTTTTTTAATTTTTTTAAAAATAAATTACACAGACAGAAAATGAATAGAATGATAATTCTTGATAATAAATGTTTAGAAATAATTGTTTTCTTCATCTCTGTTGGGCACCTCTACCAACGATAGTCTTTTAACAACAAACCCACCACAAAATTTTAGTCATGAATTTAAAGTGGGGATACTAGCTCACTAAAAGCCTAGTTTAATAGGGGAAAAGCACTCTACTGTCCTCTGCTGGACGAAATTATCCACTGCATCTGTCACCACTTTCAACAGGTAACGCGCAAGCTGCGCTAATGGAGGGCGGGAGCAGCGCGCGCCCGTTGTGCTTTCACCTATGGCTTTCACACTGGCAGCGTTTGTCGAGCGCAGCTGAACCGCGGCTTGTGTATTGCAAACTATGATTGCAAATGCAGACGATTAATGTCCATTCTGTCACATTTTCTGGTGTTCTCTTCTCCTCCGAACGCTGTCATTCTTGTGCTTTGATTTATGATGGGCAGCATATGTCTGCTGCAAATGCAACTATGTTCCCCTCTGTACGAAACACATATGCATATAACATTATAATGTTAATTCATTATAAAATAATAAAAAAAATCCACATCATGGGACCTTTAAGCACACAGGCAAGTGTAGTGTTTTGCACGTGTGATATGCATTTTATACATCAATAAACAAGAAGTTAATATTGTGATTTAAAATAACGCACTGTTTTGTTTTTTGTTTTTTTCTATTTCGACAACAAAAATAGTTCCAACAGCCAGATTATTTGATTTAAAGTTGGCAGAGGCTATTCTAGATGTGCAAGACGCCATTTAGTGCACATTATCATATTGTTGGTCTATTAAGTACCTGTTAGACTGTATTTTATTATTTAAAATGAAATGCCTCTCCAAGCTGATAGGCGGATAGTGGTAGGCAGATTTAATATGAAAGTTTTTCTTTCTCCATAATTAATCGCACTAAATTAACACACGGAAATCGACTTTCTACTGCTGCAGCCTGCTGCCCGGCTAGTGTCTTCTGCTGGTTAGATCAGCTTGAAATAACTATCTCAACCCTTAAATAACAGATATAAGATTGCAATAATATCAGATTAAAAAAATTAAATAAATATAAAATCAGAGATCATAACTTTACTTAAGAAAGATATTGTACTTTTGCTATGGTTAAATAAATGTTCAGTGATAAATGTGGCATTCCGATCTAGTGCTGTCAGCCTGCCACCCAGGGGCGATTCAAGGATTTTCATTTTAGGGGGGCTCAGCCCCCAGTGAGGGTATGAAAAAAAATGGTAACACTTTAGTTTAGGGTCCAATTCTCACTATTAACTAGTAGCTTATTAGTATGCATATTAGGATATTGTCTGTTTATTATTACTTGTAAAGTAAATATTAATGCCTTATTCTGCATGACCATATTGTAAATCCCTTAATCATACAATGTAGGCAGGTTTATAATCACTGAGATCCCAAATGTTGATTTTCATGATCTACATATGTGCATTTTAAGATGTTCTGAATGCCAAACAATTAGAAAACAATAGCTTGAAAACCATGTCAGTGGGCAGATATGACTGATAAAGTATTTCCATTTTCGTCAGTGAAGACAGTAAAACATATGTTTAACTGATATTTATATGTTTTATTAATCATTTTCATAGGCATGTTATTTTTCTGAAGGCTACCAGGAAAGCTAGGTAACTCAATTTATTAAATTAATTCACAATATGCACACGTTCATTCATTACTAATCTTATGCCCAATACAGGCTGAAAAAAGCTGAACTTTTTTATTTACTGAATGCTACAAATGGAATTATATTAATTTACAATATGCACACATTCATTAATCTTATGCCTAATCTGAAGAAAACGGCTTTGTTAATATTTCTTGTTTGTTAATTATATTATAGCCTAAATGAAATTACATAGATAGGCCTATTTCAATTCAAAATGGCGAAATTAGACAAAAGTTTATTAATTTGCCTTAATATTTTTGTCATTTGTTTAACATTTCTGACTTGAAGCAGCTGTCAAATATGAAATGCTTAGTTTTTGCTACTTACATATCTTGCACTTGACGTCGAGTCGCGCGCTGATTAAAAGACGGGACGAAGCCGAAGCCTCCCTCAAGTTTCATATGTTATAAAGGTTAATCACAATTTTTTAGGGGGGCTGGACAGAAGTCTAAAAAGGGCCTAGTGACGCCCATGCTGCCACCTTATGTTGAAATTGTAAAACTGCATGTCTTGTTGTGAATAAATTATAATATATTTTAATAGACAAGCTGCAAAAGCAAAACAGAAGAAGAAGAAGAAGAAGAAGAAAAAAACGCTGTTTGAAATTCATCCCCGGGCCGGACTTGTTCTTTGATAGTGGCTAGTTCGTGCCGTGGGCGTGTCGGATCACTTCCTGATTCTTTCTGTCAGGAAGGCTTTTCTGCGTCATGATGACAAAAGAAACGAGGAAATATATGGTGTAATTTCTTTCTCACTGTACTATGAACCGCGGGGAACTATTCGAATACGAATAGCCTTATAATTTTGCTGTATTTTAAAACACAGGATAAAGTCGATCCTTCACGATGGCGGATCCTCATAGTGAGTGAACTATTTATTTGATTCATAATGAAATTATGAATATTTTCATTCTTTGTAAAGTTATTTGTGTTTTAATTAATTTATTTATTTGGCTTCTCACAAAAATGATAATTTTGTCGAGGTAGGCTAAGTATTACGGAGCCCCAAAAGGGACGTGGTGGTGGAAAAAAATTAGGATGGGAGGATATTTTTTTTCCAAATCGTTTGCGTTCCCTCGCAAAACTTTTGCGTTCCCTCGCAAAACTTTTGCGTTCCCTCGAGAAACTTTGCGTTTCCTCGCAAAGATATTTGCGTTCCCTCGCAAAAGTTTTGCGTTCCCTCGCAAAGATATTTGCGTTCCCTCGCAAAGATAGATGTCCCACGGGCCGTTTCAAACAGCTCAGTAGGCTACGTTAACAATATTGTATCCATTAATGGAGCGGTTAGAGTTATTTTGAACTTGGGCTTAAGTATAAATAATACAGTCAGTGCTTCGGAGTTCAGTAGGCAATGTATACACAGATTTAAACTTCCAGGATCAATAACTCGTGAGCTAAAAACGTTCAAAACACAAATGACACCTCTTTAACGTAGACAACGAGCTGCAACATACTTTTCCTCAAAACGAGCCTTAAAGAGCACCTATCATGGAATTTTGAAATTTACCTTTCATGTAGTGTGTAACATAGATCTAAGTGAACAAAAACATCCTGTGATAGCTTGAAATATGACAGTGCACCGTATATATAGTTATTTTCTTTCAAAAGTAAGAGTCGACTCGGAGTCATTTTTAAGAATCGTTAGAAGACCGAAGCTTTTTCTCTGACTAGATGACGTCAACTTGTCAAGTTATTTGAATACGATACGCCCACTTATTGCGCTCCAAGACGCCAGTGAAAACTAGAAAACATCATGGCGACGAGACGCTGTGTTCTGAAGTGCCACTCAAAAGCAAACTTTTTTCATCTGCCCAAGGATGAGCATTTGAAGACTAAGTGGCTTGAAGACAAACCATACATCGTCGCGATTGAGTGTTTATTATTAGTCGTCAAATGTATGTTTCGCGATCTCAGGAAGCTTTTATTATGGACTTTTATTATGGCACATGGTATCTTCTTCGTCTGTCTGTACCATATATGGACTACATGTGCACAGAGCGCCCTCCGGCTGCCAGTATGAATTGAAAACAACACATAAGAGACTCAATCGCTCATGATTAGGCTATTTCTGCCCATTTTGAGGAAGTATTGAATAAAAAATACTCCTCTGTTTAGAAATTTGACACAGACATATGAGAATCTATCAATATGTCTCCTCATCTGCACACTTTTGAACTAAAAGCCCTGAGGGATGTTGATTTGTCGCGAGTCTTCGTGAGGAGTTTTTTATGAATGAGATCAGCTGAGGCTCATATTACAATCAAACGTACAGACGCGGTTTTCATATTCATAACTCCTGACACATATTAACAAATTACTGTCACTATAAAACTTTGATGGGCGTTCCGTTTCCGAAAATATCTGCACAGACTATACCAATCACAACTGACTGGGTCATCGGACCAATCACCACAGTTTAGCGTCACGTAAAGGCGGAGTTTAGAAAAGTGAATCACTAAAGGAATCATTTGAGAATCGCTGTCAAAACAGGTAAAAATAAATGCATATTATAAGAAAACTAAAGTCTTTTTTGTCATTGCATGCATGCAAAACTGTTGTTGGGGACTTCTAAAACAATATTTGGAACATTTTAAATGCCATGATAGGTGCTCTTTAATATATGAGAGACAAGTAAAAAGGGACCGTCTGCAAAGTGCAAAACCCGAAAGGCGTTACTAAAAAATAGGCAATAACAATCAATGCTCTCCTACTACAATATACTAATACAGTGTACAGTGTAATGCCATCAAAATCAGTAAGCAATTATCATACAAAAGCTATGGAACTTGCAATTACTGTATTTTAGCTGGGTACCAACATCCTTTGTGTAAAGAATAGGCCTATGGCTATGTGCTATTACTTTTATTATTTTATGTGCTATTGCCAAACTAAGCGTTGTAGTATAACCAGCAGGAGAGCGTGATGTGTGAGCTGAATTTGGTGACAGTAGGCTACAGTGCATTTCAGTGAAGTTTGCTGAACATTTTTCCTAATAAAATAATCCTAACAATTATGCAAAAGCAAATTTTATCAAACTAAGTGTTTTTATCAAACTAAGTGACCATTGATGTGTAAACTGAATTTGGAGACACAGTGTGTAACATTGAAGTTATGACTTGTAGTAGGCTATACGCTTTTCGGGTTTTGCACTTTGCAGACAGTCCCTTCGGACTTGTCTCTCAGCCGCCTGCTCATTTAGACCAAATTAATTTATATTATAAGGCTCGTTTTGAGGAAAAATAGGTTGCAGCTTGTTGTCTACGTTAAAGAGACATTGTGTTTTAACAACGTTTAGCTCACCGAACTCATTGAGCACTCGCCTAGGCTATAGCCTAAGTCCAAGTTCAAAATAACTCTAACCGCTCCATTAATGGATACAATATTGTTAACGTAGCCTACAGAGCTGTTTGAAACGGCCCGTGGGACATCTATCTTTGCGAGGGAACGCAAATATCTTTGCGAGGGAACGCAAAACTTTTGCGTGGGAACGCAAAGTTTCTCGGGGGAACGCAAATATCTTTGCGAGGGAACGCAAAGTTTCTCGGGGGAACGCAAAAGTTTTGCGAGGGAACGCAAACGATTTGGAAAAAAAATATCCTCCCATCTAGCCTGGGAAAACCCAGACAACTTCCGGCAAATTTAGATTTGCTCTGCAAGTAGTCTGGCAAAGACCCCATTCAAACCCATTTCTATACCCCAGAAATCGCGGCACCAATCAGAAACGTTGGGGCGGGCTTTACACGATGACGACAGCGCAGCGACATTGAAGCAGATTTGCCGCTGCTGTGAAGCATCACTCGTTCGAATCAGCTATCGCGTCTGTTTTAAGCGATTTAAACTTTTCCTTTTCGTTAAAACCCGAGCAAAGAACAACACTCGAAGCCTTCATATCTAAAAAAAGATGTTATCCCTGTCTTACCGACTGGATTCGGCAAAAGTCTGATACTAGCTTGGCCCTTTGGTGGCTAAACGAATGGGTCTTAGCGAGAGCCCTCTGGTAGTGTTAATGTTTTACAAAATATAGTTTTAAGTCCTTTTCAGGCGTGAATGTAGTTGTTTAAAGCTCAAATATGTGGTTTATTTATAAAGAGAGCGCCTTTTTTTTAAATTTATCTGCCGTTCTCGGAGTTGTGAGCGCCAGTGGTTCAGCGGCGCTCAATTGATCATTGAGCCCGCCGAGAGGCTCCTTTCCTCGGCCAGTCCTTCTGCCGTCTGCCGCTGGCTCTGATGTCTCTGTAGTGGTTAAACCGTCTCGTCTTATGTAGATCTAACGGCTGATCTTTGCTCTCATTAATCTATAATTTGTTCCTAGACAGATCGTTTTGTCTGTGGGCAAAGTGAAGTTTCATAACTTTATATTTTTAAGATATTAAACTTTACCGTTGTAGTCTCCTAGCGCTGATTTTGACTGAATTGCTTTATTTATTGTATAGCTTCTTATACCTTTTACTTATACTTTTATGATTGCTATGGATGATCACACATAAACTGACATTTAACAAAAAGAGACTGGGTTGTGTTTTGTGTCATATTTAATTTATTACAGTGATAATCATAGCCTATATTATATGTGTGTGTGTGTGTGTGTGTGTGTGTGTGTGTGTGTGTGTGTGTGTGTGTGTGTGTGTGTGTGTGTGTGTGTGTGTGTGTGTGTGTGTGTGTGTGTGTGTGTGTGTGTGTGTGTGTGTTTTTAAATGTAAACGAAAAGAGGCTGGTTTTTTATATTTCGTTTTGTTATAAACATGCATTGAAGATAATATGCATTGCCTGAACTACATATACAAATATATACTGAGTGATACTGTCAAGAACGGTGCTTGTCCATTAGCAGACTAGGCGGACTAGTTTCCTCCCGTCCTCGGGAGTTCATTCTCCGGAGTCAAACTTGGTAAGTCACGGAAGCAAGTCAGAAGTTCGCGTACGAAATATGTCATAAAAAACACCACTGCCTCATTTCATAAAAAAAAAATTATAATAATTAAACATAATAATAGCCACACGAATGTGGTTCAGGCAACGCATAGCTAGGCCTACATTGATTATCTTATATATTTATAATAAAACGAAGTATAAAACACCATGCCTCTTTTCGTTTACATTTTAAAAATAATAGGCTATATTAAACATTAATATGTGGTTTAGGTAAAGTGACCAGATTTCTGAAATGGAAACCGGGGACATTTCCTATTTGAGAACACAAGTACAGACAAGAACGCATATTGAGAAACGGCCAGAGTCTCAGATGTTTCTCCGTCGCTCTGCATACGTCATCTCCCTCATCGCTCTGATTGGTTTTAGGTCTATCCAATTGCGCCGAGAGGCATTTGAGCGACGCCCGTTGGTGACGCCCCTTTGGAAATGATTTGTCTATGAAGCTTTGCCAGACCATAACTCAGTTACTACTGAGAATGGTCTGGTTTTAACCAGGCTACCTCCCATCCTAATTTTTTTCCACCACCATGTCCCTTTAGGGGCTCCGTAATATCTCGTCTGTTGAGTGAAACATATATCAGTGTTTCCCACACATATTTGTGGCGGTGCGCCACATAATCAACATTGGCCGCCACATATTACGTGTCGTTAATTTTCTTTTTCTTTTTTACGCTATTTGAAACATGCAGCGTTTTTGTTCAGATGCACTTCCTTTCCCTGCTCTCCCTCCTTCTCTCTGTCACTCATGCACGTCTCTCGCTCTCAAATGGCCAAACCCGCTGTTGATATGAAAAAGTTTTAATAAGAAATTCAAACAATATATTGCGTTTTGGCGCTAATGTGGCATAACAGTTTAAAGCCAGAGGCGTTGAAAAACAGTTGCGACATGCTCTCATCTCCCGGCGGTGCTCGCGGTCACGTGGTTCAAACCCGCGCTGTCAATGCATTTGAATGGATAGACAGTTTCACTATACAGGTATTTGCAGCAATTTTTGGTAAACAGTACAGTATAGTGTGCATTGATTGTTACGTCAACCATATTTCCTACAGTATCATTTTATTATGGAGAGTGATGGAGATCAACATTGTTAACATTAATGTTAATGTAATAAGGGCACTGTAAGTAACTTTCACTTTGGATAAAAGCGTCTGCCAAATGCATAAATGTAATGTAATGTAATGTTTTTCTTGAATACTCAGGTATTCCTTACTAATTGGTCACACTCACTCATTGATGGTCAAATGTGACCATACACCTTAACTATTTTTCAATTAAATAAATTTTCTATATTTTATTTTAATAATATTTATTGAATATTTTGAGGAGATCTTTTGGTAATAAATAGGCCTACTATTTGTGCAATAATTATGGTCCATTAATGACCATTTAATGAATTAAAATATTTTGCAAATTAGAGTCATTTTGTGGCTGGAAAAATTATAATTTTCATTTGTAATGCTATTACCCACTATAGGTGCCTATTTGGCTCTTTAATAAATATACATGTATCTAATCAAACACTAGATTTCTTTAAATCTGAAATTTTAAAATGTTAATAACTTACATCCTAATATTTTTAATAATACTTGTATAAGCACACACAAGTGAATATTAATGAATGCAAGCTGATATAATTTAACCCAAGAAAAGTTTAAAATAGTGTTAAAATAATGCTAAGGCAAACTTATTTTTCCTTTTATATATATACAGTTGGCTATATACATATTAATTGATACTGAATCAAGATCGAAATCGATATTTGTGCCAATCACCAACCCCAAATACCCCCGCCCGCCACCACCACAAATTGGTTTCTAATCTGTGGGAAACACTGTAAGAGCAACTATTTTACTTGATATCCTACTCAAAAAGTCAATGTTCCCATCATGAAGCTGATTATGCTGTAGCTTGACACTTTTCACTGCTATTCTCAGTTCAGCTGACCTGTGTGTGTGTGTGTGTCTTGAAAATCCATTTCCTCAAAAAGTATCATGTCGTCATCAGATTCAGATGATGAGCCCATTGGCCCTTCTGTACGTGTGAGGATTGAAGAAAGAGACTTGAGACCAAATTTAGTGGGTAAGTTTAAGAGGGTATAGACTTTTTGCCTTACACAACTATAAGGCAATACACATAAATGTATGTAATTTATTAAATAAATAATAATATTATAAAAAGATAATATTCCATAGAAACACATGCTTCTGTTCCATTTCAGAAAGCTAATTGACCAAAACATACATATATGTTTTATATCACAACAGTATAGATATATTATATCATAATAGAGTATATTTTAAAAGAATTTTCATTTTTGGGTAAACTATTGCTTTAAGCTAATTTCAGACTTTCTACTAAATGATCCATATTAGATTGTCTTCATACTGCTTTATAATTCATCCTCTATCCATCTGACATGAACTAATTATTTTCAAGCGCCGGAATCCATGGCGTCAGAATGGAGTGACTTCTATGATGTAAGTAAAAAGGGATTATCTGTTGTGTGTTTGGTGTAATGACACAATAATAAACTAAGGCTCTGAGGTGTCTTTAATTTTAACCAGTGTTTTGTGTGTATCTGTCTTTTTGAAATGACACAAAGTGGACATATCGATACTGGAAATTTATTTGGACCGTATTAATGGGAAAAAGTGTCATCATTTAACAAGTAACTTTAAAAATCTGAAATCTTTTAATTCAACAGAAATGCAATTGTCTTCCGTACAGACCCTTTTTCAGTTAGTAAACATTGTGATGTTTTTTTGTGGGCGGAGCTTAGCTGGAGGCAGAACGATTCCCCTGATCGCTTCACTAACGCTAGCCAGCGAGTTTTTTTTAAGGTGAGGTTGTTTATAAACAATGACTGGAGTAATTGTATCTGAATATGTAAGGTCACTCTCTGTCCGGGACCATGACTGTTATTTTAAAAAGTTAACCTTAACGGCAGGGGCGTAGCACCAAATTCTGGGCTCTGTATACTCTCAATGTCAGTGGGCCCCCTACACATGCCATTGTACGATGCGGGTTAGCAAAATGAAAATTCAATTTTGAATGATCAAAATGATCAAATGATCAAAAGGCTTACTTATTTAAGGTAAACAACTCACAATTAGGAAACAAGCGGGGAACTCGCCCTTTGAGCAATGATCTCACCTTGTCTTTCCTCATTTCTGCTCTCAGTGCAGCCTCACCTCCAGAACAGCAGCCAGAACTGGCCAGTGCTGCTACTGCTGGTGTGTCAGAACCACTGGTTGTTTCTGAAACTGGTTAATGTTGGCAACCTGACGTTAGCTGGCCTGGCCCATAATTTACTTACAGCAACAAGCAGCCTGGTTGACAAACTAAGCTAAAGATTTAACATTAGCAGCAGCTGTCTGGAGTTGACAATGTTAACTTTAATTGGATGTAGGTGCATAACAAGCAAACTCAGTTCACCTTTTGGAAAGAAAGCAGTCATCAGCTGCTTCCCCTCATTCTGCCTCCTTTCTTTTTCCTTCCTGTCTTTCTTTTTTTGAAAGCCCAACTTGGGCTTTTTGCGCTGCATGATCAGGCACCAAGGCTTTAGACTCACTGCGTTACTTGTTTGCCGCCGGCTGCTGTCTATGGGCGGACTAAACCATTTGGGGGGGTGGGGGGGTCCAGAGTGTCTGGCACTGAGTTCATTCTCTCAGTTGGTGTTATCAATATATTTTGAAATGAATAATGACATCAATTGGAGGGCCCAATTAATTCGGATTAGGCTACAAAAAAAAAAAATTTGATGGGATTTCAAAGGGCCCTCTCCCTAGACGGGGCTCTGGGTAGTCAGGTCCACTTTTCCCCCCACTACCACGCCCATACCAGATTGACTGACCCGTACACGCTCACTCAATGGATGGACAATCTGACAGCATTACCTCCGGTTGAGCCATTACACCCAGGGCCAGCCCGCGGCAAAAAATCATGTCAGTTTTTTATAAACACTTAACGCTTTTTTAATAGCATAATGTTTTTCCTCTACAGTTGTGCAGTTTTAAGGGGATATATGGCATTTTTTAAAATGTATTTGCCGTAATTAGTAATTATATTTATATATAGGTTTATTTAAAATAGTAAAAAAAATTGTAAAATTCACATTAAATATAAACATTTCTCAGTTTAGGCATACTTCATGGTGAAAACATGAATGTGCATAGTTTAGATCGTTAGATGCCTATAACTATGTGCTAAATGGACACGTACAAGACTTCAAATACAAAGATTTAACAGATGAGTTTTGTGTCGTACGATCTGAAGTTCTGCCTAGCCAGCGCCTGGCACACTCAGTCCAGTCCGCTCGTTTTATTGTGTTTAACCACAGCTGTCGTCATTTTTTTGTCTGGCAGTAGTAGCAGGTATGTGGTAAAATTTCATTTTGGAGCCTGTACTCCGTCGATTCTGGCACCCAAAATCACAACAAGATGACATTTTGGGCTCCTACTCTGTGCTGGTTTGTATTGGCCGCCTCCAGTTTTTCCTTTGTTTTGCCTCCAGCTAACGCCATGACGTAATTGTGATGTCGGCGCAAAAAGGGTCTATACACCCTTGGAGAGAAGTGCCCGTTTTTTCCTACAGAAAATTTTTAACAGTGTGATATTGGAGAGTTTCTTAAATGTATGGCTCGCTCCAAGTTCTCCCACAAGCTGGATTGAGATCTGAATTTTGACTTGAATTCCAGAACTCACTTTTTTCTTTGGAGCCATTCCTTGCATGTTTTGGGCCCTGTTGAAAGCTCAACTTAACAGTTCAGCTTGGCCTTTTTTTTTGCATGCACATCGTTTCAGAAGTCTTGTTCCTCATGTAAAATATTTTTTCTCATGTAGGCTTCATCCTTAATTGCTTAACTTCCATTTAGACCAATTACATGATTTTGTTAACTGGTGCTCCTAAATCTATTTTTAGGAACTTATTGAATTATAAGGCATTCCATCTGTTAATATCAGTGATATGCCACTGCATCTCTATGTTGGAAAAACACTGCACTTTAAGTGTATTTCACATTACTGTACTTCCAATTTCACAACATGTGCTTCTTAACTACAGACTGGAATGGAAGAAGGGTCATAACACCATGCATTTAACACCAACATGTTCATAAAATCTGATTTCATGTTTTTAATTCCAAATTTCTTAAAAGAAAAAAAGAAACCAGTTCAATTTCAGTTTATACTCTATAAATGGACATATAATTTAATATTAATATTTAATTTGTTTACAATATTTTTGCAATAAGTATAATATAATATTTTATTATTTTCTGTTGATTCCATGTGACAAGCTTTTAATCAACTGGTTTTCCTGTAGAATCTCTCGATATTGAATGACTTACCAACAGTTCAATGGGCTCCACACAGCCTGCTTGGGATGAGAGGTAAGCCCATATTTCGATTTATAAATTAGAACTCTGCTCTGATTGCCAAAAAAATTGTAAAACAAAAATAGTACTAGTGGATCACCAGTTGAAGAACACTGAACACCCAAAGGCTTTGATCACATTTGTGACTATTGTGTATTGTGTATTGAGTATTGAGAGAGAATATGCTCCAGTATATGTTTTCAGGTATTAGTGGTATAATTTGGATAATGAGTTGTCAGTTTATACAGTTAATGACACTGAACCCATATAGCATATAGAGCTTGGTGATCTACGTTATTGACATCATTCTTTAGAGTTTACAGAATCTCATCAAAACACAAAATTATATAGTTTATAGTTTTTTGTTTATTTTTAATAATGATATTTTAATTATTTTAAAATATTTTGGAAAACAGTAGGTATAATGCAATAGTAAGTTGTTTTCTGTTGCTTATTGTATTTGCTTCTACATTTTGTTTGTTAATCAACATGTTTTCCTTTAGAATCTCCAGAGATTGTACATCGGAAGACAACCCTACAGAAGTACAAGATGTGTGGTGAAAATCTGTATACTGAACCACTGATCATTCAGAAAAATCAAAATGGCAGCTTTAAGAACATCAGTGTGGATGAGTTCTTTCAGTCACATGGTTCAATGACTGTTATTCTCCAAGGTGACTCTGGCTGTGGCAAATCCTTCGTAGCACAGAAGATCATGTTGGACTGGGCATCTATAAATCTTGGCAATAAGTCTGATTCCGATTCTGGTTCTATTTCTGGTCCTGATTCTGATTTTGGTTTTGGTTTTGATCCGCTTCCTTCTAGACATTCTGGTTCTAATTCTGGTCCTGATTCTGATTCTGATTTTGATTTTGGTTTTGGTTTTGAACCATTTCCTTCTAGACATTTTAGTGTAGCTTTCTATCTGAGGTGTGAAGAGCTGATGTGTATTTCTGAGGAGATTAACTTCATTGAGCTCTTGAGCTACAGCTGCAGTTTAACATCTGATCAGATCTCACAGATGTTACAGCAGTCATCAGAGAATGTGCTTTTCATCATTGATGGATTTGATGAGCTGAGACTCACACAGGACATTTATGACATGTCAGCACACATTCATCCACTTCAGAAAGCCCCAGCTGAGGTCATTATTTGTGGCCTTATGAGAAGATACATAATCCCAGAGTCAATACTGCTGGTCACCACCAGAACTAAGAACACTGTGAACAAGCTGCTGAAAGGACAACATCATTTCACTGAGATCATGTTCACTGAAATCATTGGCTTTTCTGAGAGTCGGGTGGAATGGTACTTTGAGAAATTCTTGAGCAAAGTGTTTGACTGTGTGAGAGAAAATGAGACCCTCTTCACTGCCTGTTCCATCCCTGTTATCTGCTGGATCATCAGTGAGATGTTCAGAGTTGGTGCAGATGTATCAAGCGGACTGGAAACCACCACCTCCATCTATTTTGACTTTGTGTCTGCTCTACTGGAGCATCACTGCCAGGGTTTGAGTCAGTCCGTCCCGACCCTGCTGAGGAGTCTGGGTCAGCTGGCAGAGAGATGGATGCTGGAACAGCAAGTCCTGTTTGATGAGAAAAGTGTGAATGAAACAGTTTCAGATCCTGCTGGCAGTCCATTCCTGTGCAAGTTCCTTATTAAGAGAAGAATCCGTCAGGAGACGATGTTCAGTTTCAAGCATCTCAGCTTTCAGGAGTTCTTCACTGCTCTGTACTATGTCCTTCTGGATGAAGAAGAGTCCCAGAGGAAAGTGAGAGAGCTGCTTCAAATTGTAGAGAGAGGATGGGCTTTGTCCTGTTGGTCTGATAGAGACTTTTCAATGTCAGATTTAGATGGTAGACATTCAGAGTGGCTGCAGCCTGTGATTCTGTTCCTCTGTGGTCTCTGCCAGAAAGAATGGACCAGCACATTCTTTAAAAAGCACAACATAGCAGTCTCTATCAAGATAGAAAGCCAGCTTGAGGAATGGCTCTATCAGTGCTCACAGAGATATCAAAATGAACACATGCTGTTCATTCTCCATTGTCTCTATGAGCTCCATGAAAAGAGCTTTGTTGGGAAAGTTTTGGAAGGTTTGATTATGATAGATCTGTCTAATATTCCACTGAAAAGGACAGACTGTTGGGTGTTGAAGTACTGTTTACAGTGCTGTGAACAAATCAGAAACCTGAAACTCCATGTAACATCTGATGATCTGAAGATGCTTCAGCCCGAACTGTACCGCTGTAAAGAGCTGTGGTGAGTGAAATTTTCTGACACATTTGTATTTATGGAAATTACAATGCATTCACTTTTCTTGGAGCTCTAAATGTAAATTTGATCTGTTTCAATACTTATGCAATGTCACACAAGCAAGGGACTGAATATGAGCACTAGGGTTGGGAACCGAGAACCGGTTCTTATGCAGAACCGAAACTGATTTTTGAAAAATACCAGAACCAGAAATTCCTAAGTTTCGGTTCCGAAAACGGTTCTGGTGCAATGTGTGTGCGAAGCGCTGGAAGCCTATCCTTTAATAGCGAGTGACAGCCAGTGTTGGCAAGTCCGTGGTTTTCCCGCGGAATTGGGCTACTTAAACACTGTTGACGCGGGCTGTGTTTCATGTCCGCGGGTTGAAGCGAACCCAATTATGTGATATTTAGCCCCGGAAATGCGAATTTTACCAGAGAAGCCCCCCTGAAACGCAATTGGGCTTGTTTTGGGCTAGTTTTGAGTAGCAATTGTGCGGGTTTTGTTGTGAAAACCTGGCAACCCTGGCTCACCTCATCATGAATATTAATTACGTTGCCTGCCGCTTCCAGGAGTGCAACGCAGTTCAGCACTGAAAGCCCTCGCGCTACACATTTACGGTTTTGCGTCAGATATTTTCTCTTTGACCACCAGCATGGCGAGGAGAAAGTCACAAGTATGGATTCATTTCCAAAGAATGAATGATAATGAAGCAAAATGTAACACATGTGAAAAGTTAATAACATTCAAAGGAGGCTGCACTAGCAATTTGACAAAACATGGGCCACAGGGCTTATACCAGATTTATAGTGAAAGGCCTATATATATATATAATTTAGGTAAGCGTTTAGGCACAATTACCTTTGTAATGCTGAATTGCAATTTATTATTTACAAGTTCACTGAATAACTGAATTACTATTAAATTAATATACAACTAATTAATAAATATAACTAATAAATATAATTTATAACTTGGTTTTATTCAGAGACAGAGAGATAAAATGTAATAAGACAATTTCAGAGGTGTTCATTTGAAAAAAATGTGTTGCAAGAATGGCTTAATTAATACTGTAATATATGTACAGTACAGGACTTTTTTGACATTGCCAACCTGTTAATTAATTTTAGAGCAAGTAATAAACACAAAATGGATTGTTTAAGTTGCGTATTGTGCCTTTTTCCTTTACCATTATTTGTTTAATAATTTAAATGGAACCGGAATCGTTAGGTGGAACCGGAACCAGAACCGGAACCGGAACCGGAAAATTTCTCACGATTCCCAACCCTAATGAGCACAGCTGTGATTCAACCACGAGGATAATCTGATATTCAGTTCTACAACAGTCATTCTCTTGTGATATTAATTTGATTTGATTTTCCACTCACTGCTTATTCCACAGTCACTGATAATCACTTTTTTTTTTAAAAAGAGTGAGAGAAAATGCTAGAAAATTCAAAGAAAATTCTAAAGTTTCAACAGCAAAAAAAGGCTCCCATTCTTTACTCTGAAAAACTGCAAATACAAAAAGTCCAGAATGAACTGTTTGTATAATGACAATCAAATCTGATGTAATGTGTTCTTTTACTTTCAAAGGTTGGTGATGGATCACATTTCAGTTGATGATGTTGGTTTGTTCTCAGCTGCTGGTAAAGGAAAGATTCTGAATAAATTCAAGTAATGTATAATTCATTTTAGTATAAAATTATACTCATTGCTAGGGGTGGGAGAAAAGGTTGATGCATCGATGCATCGCGATTCGTTATCCAACGATAATCGATAATCAAAAATTCAGAATCGATTCTTTGTTCAATTCAAACGGCCACTTCACCACTGTTTACGTGCGGTCACCAGCCAAACAGAAAAACCCGTTGATAGGCGAACATTCGTATGCTGGTGAATTGGCTTCGTTTAAAGGAACACTCCACTTTTTTGGGACTTCAGATTATTCACTGTATCCCCCAGAGTTAGAGAAGTCCATATATACCATTCTCATCTCCGTGCATCCCATAACTCTGTCTGACGCACCCACCGTTAACCTAGCTTAGCACAAAGACTGGAAGTATATGGCTCCAGCTAGCCTACTGCTCAATAAGTGACCAAATAACACAAACATTTTGCTATTTACATGTTGTGATGTGTATAGTCACAGTGTGTACAAATAACAAGGTTACATGAGAGACAGCCATCTTATAAACATATACACACTGGGGACTATATTCTCAGCAGGCGCAGCACTGCTCTACTTCTGCGGAGTGCGGAGTGATTTGCTCGCAGGACCGGAGAAGCCCCGCTGTTACGTCTGTCAACAAAACCAATGTGACTAGGAAGATAGTAGCGAACGTGACTGTTGCATGGCTGACTTTGAGGAATTGTAAGAGGATTTTTACTTTGTATCAAACCAAAATCCAGAACCATACAGTTTTGAGCCAGAATACACAGACAAGGAGTTACAAACTTTGGAAGCTGATGGACAAGACGCCGAATTACCTCTAGCACCGCTCATTTGTTACTGTGACAGTCAGAGCGCGTTCGTGACAACACAATACTAACATTACAGGGGATACATGGAGCACGGGAACAACTGCAATACAGTAGTGACCACCCTATTCATGTAATAGTGTCACTAACGTTACATTGGATCTAGCTAATGGCACTGTTACAGGAGGCTAGTCATCTAAAAACATAACGGAACACTTACCACAGCCACAGGTGGTCCGCTTTGTCTTGTCTGTAGTCACTATCCTTCAGCCCACGTTTCATGATCCGTGTGGCAAATTCCATTTTTTTTTAAATAGTCGTCCTCGGTTAAATGTTCTGAGCAAACCCGATGGTAGGCTACTTGATGATGGCTACAGGTGTCTTTGGATCCATATCCAGAGCAAGCAGCCGCGGTAAGTACTTCCTTTATGATTTTAGATGACTAGCCTACTGTAGTGTCATTAGCTATACATAATGTACCGTTAGTGACACTATTACATGAATAGGGTGGTCACTACTGTATTGCAGTTGTTCCCGTGCTCCATGTATCCCCTGTAATGTTAGTATTGTGTTGTCACGAACGCGCTCTGACTGTCACAGTAACAAATGAGCGGTGCTAGAGGTAATTCAGCGTTTTGTCTATCAGCTTCCAAAGTTTGTAACTCCTTGTCTGTGTATTCTGGCTCAAAACGATATGGTTCTGGATTTTGGTTTGATACAAAGTAAAAATCCTCTGACAATTCATCAAAGTCAGGCATGCAACAGTCACGTTCGCTACTATCTTCCTAGTCACGTTGGTTTTGTTGACAGACGTAACAGCGGGGCTTCTCCGGTCCTGTGAGCAAAATCACTCCTCACTCCGTAGTAGAGCAGTGCTGCGCCTTCTGAGAATATAGTCCCCAGTGTGTATATGTTAATAAGATGGCTGTCTCTCATGTAACCTTGTTATTTGTACACACTGTGACTATACACATCACAACATGTAAATAGGAAAATGTTGGTGTTATTTTGTCACTTATTGAGCAGTAGGCTAGCTGGAGCCATATACCTCCAGTCTTTGTGCTAAGCTAGGCTAACGGTGGGTGCGTAAGACAGAGTTATGGGATATACGGAGATGAGAATGGCATGTATGGACTTATCTAACTCTGGGGGATACAATGAATAAGCTAAAGTCCCAAAAAAAGTGTTCCTTTAAGATAAAATGGACAAACTACGACCTGCTCAGCGGCGTCGCACCCATGGGGACACTTTTCACGGTGAGAGGGTTCAACAACAACACGTTTTATGCAGTTTTTCCGCAGTTTTGCTCCATCGCCTTACAGCAGTCGCTCCTCCGTTTCTCTGCCCGCTCTGTTTTGCGCTCGCTGCGGCTGCCTCTCCATTTAAAAAATTTATTTTGCCTATTAAATGCAAAGTTTTTAATTTCAAAAGCCTTTCTAAATTTTTTTTTCCAACAAACGAAATTCTGAGCCAAAATAACAAAGTGGTGCTCAAGTAGGCTATACGGCGCTTTCTTTGCCATTAATGATTAATAACACTCCTATCCCAGTGGCCGGGACATAAACCTACCAACATCCGTGGCATAATTTTTGGAATGACTTATCAAATATTGCTGAACCACTGCACAATGTTTCAAACGAATGGGAAATTCTGAACAAAGACTTCGTTTTGGTGAGTGATTCTTTAAATGTCTCTAACATGACTGTTGCAGCTCGGCAAGTTTTCTCATGTGAGATGTTATGCGCACACACTAAATTTGGCTTCTCAGCGAGCGCTAAAGTTGTTTTTCTTCTGCATTAGCCTATGTTTTAAAGATTTTTTTGTGGCTCTAACCAAAGTAAACTTCTTTTTTTTTTTGCTTTTAAAGACATTTTTTGTTAGTTTTTCATTCTTAATGATTGTTCTTTGAAATTGTATATATGGCTTACCATGTTTCATTCAGAGCTTGTTAATCTTGAATATAACTTTGTTAATAAAATAAAAGTATTGAAATAAATCTTCATAATCATTTTTAATATGGCAATACTGTCAAACAGTAAAAACAAAACGCATATTAGCTCCAATTTTGGTTAAAATGTAAAGTTCATGTATTTGCACAACAGGATAATTAGTACCAAAAATGTATGTTAAGAATCGTTTTGGTAATCGGATCGTTACTCCCAGAATCGGAATCGGAATCGGATCGAATCGTTAAGTGCCTTAAGATTACTCATTGCCATATTCAGTTATTCAGCCTATTTAATCAGTTTCATGTAATATCTAATTATGAAATGCACTCATTAAATACTATAACTTTTATTTTAATTGCCAGTATAAAGCAGCCTGAAAATCATGAATGTGGATTTTGCCCCGAGATCACTGTGTCAGTCAGAGATGACGACATCACGTATGAAACTTTATCACTTGTCACATACAAAATTGCAGTCTCATCCTAACACCTGATGCTTATTATAAGCATGTACTGATGTTTATATCTGTGAATACTTCAGGTTGTCTTTTAGCAGATCGTTGATCATTCTAACCTGTCCAAGCTCAGTGGTTTCCACCATCAACTGGGTGAAATTACACAACAAGTTGTTGAATCGACATTTGTGAGTGGAAGCTTCTTCTTTCTTTTTCAGATATACCCCCTTAAGAATTGCTGCCATTTGACATCAAAAATATAATTTAAAGTATTAGTACATCCAGAAATTATTTACTCACCCTCTAAGACTTATGAGATGAACCTATAAGACTTTTGTTAATCTCTGAAACACAAATTTGAAGATAAACAAAAGTCTTATGGGTTTGCAGTGACATGAGGGTGAGCAAATGATGACAGAATTTTAATTTTTGAGTAAACTATCCTTTTAAGGATTTTACATCATGATCAGTGGGTAGCTGTATTATACGGTGACGCATTGCTGCCATGTACATATAATTTTTTTCACTCCATTATGTCGTAATAACGACATCTTATGTCGTTTTAACGACATCTTTTCTCGTAATAACGAGATCTTATGTCGTAAAAACGACATAATTTTCTTGTAATAACAAGATCTTATGTCGTTAAAAGGACATAATTTTCTCGTAATGCGTTTTTCTGAAATTTAAACTCGCGACTGACACCTGTGGCCAAAAAACAGAACTGCTCTCATTTTCTGCTCGCTCGCAGCGGTGGTGACGTCACATCCGCAGACAGCGCGGGAAAAGACGACCTGCCAGAAAATAGGAAAAATAGGATACAGGCTTATAGGTGCACCCACTGTGAGCGGACAAGGTGTCAGCATGCTCATCAGGAGATGTTTGAGTCATAAATGGTAAAATAAAAAGGCTATTGTTACGTTTATTTTGGGGAAAAAGTTGCATATAGCCCCTTTAAAACAACATCTTTTTCTCGTTAAAACAACATATATTTTCTCCTAATAAGGACATGTGTTGTACAGTAATGTCTAAAAAATATGCCTGTATCCACATTAGAGAATTCATATAGCCCATGTGTATTTGTCACACTTCCATGTCTGAAAAGCAGAAGCAAGCTCAGCGTAAAATAGGCTCTTCCGCTGCCTGTATCAGTGGCAGTGCCCATAGCACGAAAGTTTTGTAATTTATTGATGTAGCCTGCAGTTCACAACAGCCACGGGCGGTGCCATGGACCGCTCATGTTCGCATCAGTGGCATAACTTTAACCTAGAAATCACGGACCGTGGTGCACAAATAGGCTATCATAACTATCTATAATAGGCCTACTGTAATATATTGTATGTTATACTGTAATACATATATTCTAGAAATGTATTAAAAAGAAAGATGCTTTCAGCCTTACTCAAAGGCCGCGTAAATGCTGGGTACACACCAAAAGATAATCGGGCTGATTTTGGGCCGATTTCCCCCCTCCCGACAATGCTTTGTCATTATCTTGATGGTTCTAAAGATTATCTTATCATTTAAGATTTTCCTGTGGTGTGAAGTGTGTTAAGAGTGTCCGAACCTGCTCGGAAGAACGTCGGAGCCGTCTCGATCGCGAATCGTAAATATTCAACATGTTGAATATTTACGATCAGAAATCCTGATGTGTGGGGGGAACCCCGAGGACAAACGCACGCACACTCACGTGAAACGAAATAATATTCAATTCGAGAGCACGCTGAGAGATGAAATAGTCATGAACTGACTATAACTCCGACTATAAAAACAATTATTTTAAAGTTTATTTAATAAGGCAATTTCAAAGAGAATAATATATATTTTCCAAGAGTCACCTGAGGACAACAATTACAAAAAAACACCCCCACACATTGACTAATTAGTGGCGGTGCGCCACAGAATCAACCGGCCGCCACATATTGCGCGTTGTTAATCATTAACTTTTTTAACGCTATTTAAAACACGCAGAGTATTCGTTCATTTCCTTTCCCTGCTTGCTCTCTCCATCTCTCTGTCACTCATGCGTCTCTTTCTCTCAACCCTGCTTTTTATATGAAACTTGAAAGTCTAAGCTTTTAAAATTGAATACGAAATTCAAACAATAAATATAGCGTTTTGGCGCTAATGTGGCATAAAGTTAAAACCAGAGGCGTGGAAAAACAGAGTTGCGACATGCTCTCATCTCCCGGCGGCGCGCACGCTCATGTAGCTACATGTTCACGGAGCGCTCAATAGTTCCACACAGGGACGTCGTTAGGCCTATTTTAGGGGGGCTGAAGCTACCCCAAAATGTTCCTAAGCCCCCCTAAATGATATAAGAACAACAAGAACAATTTGATTTATCAATAACCGTATCCTCATTCATATTTAGATGCAACAAATTATATATCCAGCTACAAAAAAAATAGCCGAAAAGTCGGAAGTTGGACAGAAGTAGGCTACAAAGAGTGTTGTGCTATGAAGATGATGCACCGCGTCTCGTTGCATATTGGTGTGAACTGTGGCAGCTTTCAGAGCGTTGCAGACCGGAGCGCTACTGCAATTAACTGTAAAATAAAAAGGCATTACAAAAAAAAAACGATAACTAACCAAATCTGTAATGTGTTTGGCAAAACTAACTAAAATAAAATGATAGATTAAATGTCCTTAGTTTTCGTCTTTATCAATGTCTTTCATAGAGCAAATAACGTTCACCTGCATTTCCTTTCGCTGCGTCTCTTACTCACGCGCGCCCCACACACACACACACACACACACAGCCCCTCCCCTCCGTGCACACCGCTGTCTTCTAACGAGTGTTCGACGTTGAAAGCAAGTTCGCGAAAGGTTGGTATCTCGTGAACACCTTTACACAATCACACATTAAAAAGTGGTATAAAATATTTTTAATTCAGAATATAATTTTGTCAGTGTGTTAATGTCGACCCGAGAAGCGATTGCTACTTTAGAAAGTTAACTAGTCGCAAGTTTGAGGTAAAATGCACTTGGGTTGTCGATGTCAAAACACAATTTAAGCTGTGATTCAAATATTAAATAATGTTATGTCATTAGGCTATTGTACAGAGTAAATTTAGTATAGGGTGTAAAAATTGTACAGCTGTGGTATTTGTATAGGTTTAGCTCAATTTAGGTTTAGCTGTAGGATTTGTATTTTAGCTCAAAAATGGGTTGAATAGGCTACATGCGGTTCTGTGTAATTAAATAGCATTCTGTGGACAACTTATCTTATATAGAGAGGAATTAATTATAGGATGCTATTACTTTTTCATACATTTACATGAGCAGACAGATAGCATTTAAGTCATTGCTTATAGTAACGCATCAGGAGCAAAGTCTGGCCTAAGTAAATTCCCCCATGCAGCTTTGATGTGTCTAAAAGCTAACATTACAGTAACTTTTCTTTAAAAGAGTAGAAATGGAAGAAGAGGATATGTCTGTCACGTTTTACTTGTTAACATCTTGGTTTCTTGACTGGTTGTTGATGTAAGTAGCTCTAGATGGGAGTGCAAAGATTTTGCAAAGTTACAAATACCCAGGGGGCTAAGCCCCCCCAGTCTTCCAATCCTAGTGACGTCCCTGGTTCCACAGAAAGCTGCGTTGATACATTTGAATGCACAACAGCTTCATATCACTATACAGGTGTTTGCAGCAAGTTTTGGTAAACAGTACATCGTAGTTTGCATTGATTATTACGTCAACTACTTTTACAGTATCATTATGGAGAGTGATGATATATGCAACATTGTTACATTAATGTTAATGTTTTTCTTGTATTTAGCCCTCAGGTATTCCTAATTGGTCACACTCATACTCATTGGTCATCAAATGTGACCATAAACCTTTTTACATTATTTTTCAATTAAATAAATGTTCTATATTTTAGTTTAATAATATTTATTGAATATTTTGAGGATATATTTTTGTACTATATAGGCCTACTATTTGTGCAATAATTATGGTCAATTAATGACCACTTAAAATATATATATTTTGTATTATTTATATTACAATTAGTGTAGTAATTAAGGTTAAAATAGAGAATTCCAATGCAAAGAGGCAAATTAGAGTAATTTTGTGGCTGGAAATTTTTTTTTTATTTGTAATGTCATTACCCACCAGGTGGATGGCTCTTTAATACATATACATGTATCTAGTCTGGTTGCTCGAAGTATTGCAGATCATAACTGCTTACTTATTTTAAGGTTTTGCATTTAAATACATATTTATGATCAAACACTAGATTTCATTAAATGTGAAATTTTTAAATGTTAACAATTCACATCCTAATATTTTTAATGATACTTATATAAGCATACACAAGTTAATATTAATGAATGCAAGCAAATATAATTTACCCAAGAAAAGTTTAAAACAGTGCTAAAAAGGCAAACTTTCCTTATATACAGGGTATATGTACAGTAGGCTATATGAATGGATATTGAATCGAGATCGAAATCGATATTTGTGCCAATCACCGCCATGCTTATTCTGAAGTCTCGCAAGATTTTGCGAGATTTCCTGTGTTTACAGTCGGGACTCTGGTTGAAAATCTGTTTGTGTGTGGTGTGCTGTCTTTGTCACATCATGGCACACCACACACTATAGGAGCAAAACGGTTAAATCTAGGATTATTTGTCCTCATGTGTGTGGTCTATCACATTTTGAAAATCTTATAAGATGTAAAAAATCTTTTGGTGTGTACCCAGCAAAACAGGCCAGTGGGTTCGTTACGGACATCCATTCCCGGCGTTCTTATTTTGCTTCTTATGTATTAAATATACAGCCATTAGTTTATAAAACCTTGATCAAAATTATAATATAATTTATAGAAAACGAAATTCACTTTAAAGAAATGATTTCTGCAAAACAACACTCAATAAAAAGCATGTCTGACCCCACTCCATGTCTCCAGACATATTGCGCGTCTTATACTCATGCTGCTCACTTTTCATCATCAACATATGAAATTAAAACAATAATATAATAGGCTAATATTTAAACATATAGCCTAACTATGAATCTAAATAGGCTACGTTTTGCATGTAGCCAACTCCACTCCAAACGCTTCAAAAATGTATTTTGTTTATTAAACGCAAAGTTTTTAATTTCAAATTTAATTTCTAAATTCAGTTCATATGTCCAACAAACGAAATTCCGAGCCAAAATAACGAAGTGGTAAAAAAAACTGCAAAAATTATAAATATTAAAGAGTTCGCGGGCGCTTTTGACGGCATGAGTAGCCTAAATAGGCTATACAACTGTCAATATGTCTGGAGACATGGAGTGGGGTCAGAGTGATTTTTAATTGAATTTTTGCAGAAATAAATTCTTTAAAGTGAGTTTCGTTTTCTATAAATTGTATTTTAATTTTGATCAAGGTTACATAATTTCGAATTGCCTGTATATTTAATACATAAGAAGCAAAATAAGAAAGCGGAGAATGGATTGACGTGCATGCGTAACGAACCCACTGGCCTGTTTCGGCGGCCTTTGAGTAAGGCTGAAAGCGTCTTTCTTTTTAATACATTTCTTGAATGTCTTAATTACAGTAGGCCTATAGATAGTTATGATATTTGTGGCTGCACCGGGGTCCGTCATTAGCCTACTAGGTTAAAGCTACGCGCTAATCATGAGCGATCCATGGCACCTGCTACCCATGGCTGTTAAGAACTCTTGGCTACATCACTAAATTACAACAATTTCGTGCTATGGGCACTGCCACTGATACAGGCAGTGGATGAGCCTATATTTCTTCTTTTCAAACAAGTGTGACAAAGGCATGGGCTAAATAAATTATCTAATGTGGATACAGACATATATACACACATCACTATACAACACATGTCCTTATTAGGAGAAAATATGTCGTTTTAACAAGAAAATTTTCGTTTTTAGGACAAGATCTCGTTATTACGAGAAAATATGTAATTAAAACGACATAAGATCTCGTTATTACGACATACAGTAATTGAGTGGGGAAATTTTTTTTATTTGGCTCACCGTAGTATTACAAGTTTATTAGAGAAATGAGAATCAGTTAAAGTTTTGTTTTTTTTATTCTTAAAAAATAAAAGCATATATATATTTAAGCCTTATACCTTGAGAACCAGCATGTCACATTTATTACTTCATGTGGGTTTTGTGTTGTTAGTGATGATAAGGAAGATGGACTTAGTCTGTTGATGTTCCTGAAATCACTGTCTGGTTTGAAGAAAGTCTGTCTGCAGGTTTCTGCAGATTCACATCTGGCTAACACATTTGCATCTGAAATCCAGCTCCTTATTCAGGCCTGTCCCAGCCTGATTGAACTCAGGTAACTACAGCAATATCTGAGCATTTAAGAAGGTTTTTACTCAGTTTTCTTTTGAAAATTTGACTTAAGTTTTTCCATTTGCTCATATTATTTATCTTAACCCTTGTACGTCCCTCAAATAGGTTTACGTTTAAGTCCCTTGGGGTCAGATAGACCCCAAACTTTTACAGAGCGATTGCATAAGGAAATATACAATTTTTACATGGCAAACTATATATAATTTTTTTTATTTACTTCTCAACCATACATTAATGCTGTTTTTGTGGATATTTGGTAGTTTTTTTTTTTTTACTATTTACTGCACAATTACTTAACTATGCCATAATTATGGCTAATGAAAAACTTTTTTTAATGAAAAAATCACTTAAATGATGATGCCCCAGAGATAAAGGGAACACTTTTAAAAAAATGAAGGAAAAGTCCAGTGGGGTCAGCTGGACCCCAAGGGCCGATCAAGGGTTAATAATCTTAGGTATTCCTTAGGTATGAAACAGAAGCTCTTACAGTTTCAGAATGAAGTTAATAAAATCCTTTTCAGTTTAAATTTTAGATATCCAATCATGGTGGAAATCATGCTCCTGAAGGAATCATTGAAGCTGATGGGTTGGACTCTGACTGTGTAAGGGTTATTTATTTGATGTTTCTTTTGAATTTCCGTTCAGTTCATTTTAGAGATTATTTTCTGTATACAAACAGTAATCAACAGAATTATATTTGCTTTAATGATATTTAATAATTTTGCAGTATGTTCATAATCAGTGTTGAATGTTCTTCTCATTAGCTGGCGGAAATCAATATTGATTCAACCAGACAGGGAGAGATTCACAGTAGAGGAGCTGAAGATGAAGGGAGAAAAGAGTGAGAGCAGAAGTAAGCAAAATATTTACAACCAGAACACTGATTAATCTGTGTCTTTGTTCCTTATGTAACTCATTGCAACCCATTCTGCTCAAAACCAAAAACAAATAATCTAGAAAACTGACATCACAATAATGTCATGGATAAAAAAAACTTAAGGCATCCTAAATAAGGTACTCGATTAATTGTCAGTCACTACTGGAGGTATCAAAACACACGGCGACATGTTCACAGGATCACTATTGTCAAAGATGATTAACAATTATCATATAGTTTGGATTGGTGGTATGGTTCTGTTCTGGGCAAGAACTCCCTGCGCATCCTTGCAGCCTAGCATGGATAAGAGCAAGGAGAGCAGCGATAACCCCCCTTAGACAGAACAGAACCAACATAATGTATTGCAGATATCATGTCAATATTTAATGTACAGCATAATTCGGGAATTTAGTCTGATTCAAGGGAAATCAGAAGGCCAAATCCTGACTGACAAGAGGAGGAGCTGGAGATGGAGGAGGGGAATTAGCTCCGGAGAAACACAAGAGCTGCTGATAGTACTGTAGGAGCTTATATATGTATGCTGCAATAGACATTGTATCCCTATAGGTAGATGGATATCAGCTGACAGTCAGCTGATGTGAGCTTGAATAAGATGATATGCCAGAACTAATGTAACGTTTGATTTTATTGACTTTAATTTATTTATTGTTTACTTTAATTAACAAAGCCAGTTTTCTGTTTGTTTGAAAATTTTAGGTGATAATACACACAGAAGATCATCATCTTCAGCACAATCCGTGAGTAGCAGTGTTTTTATCTTTCTTAAGAGTGCATTATTTTCATTTCTTCACATATCATTTTACCAAAACATTTAACATGGCCTTGCAAGTACTGTTAATTTTCTTCAGGAAATGCAAGTCTACTTCTAAAGTTAATTCCAATTCTGTGTGATCAATTACAGTGAATCTGGAGATTTTTCATTCTACTAATAACTCAAATGCATTTAATGCCTATGAATCCACAATGTTTCAGGGTTTTCTTGACAATATTTTGTAATCACATAACCCTTATTGAAGTTTCAATGTCTAATTAATTATGTAAAATTCCCAATATTCAGAATTTTTACAGAAATGTAACATTTACTCTTTTAAATAATAATACTGTAATATGGAGGATAAATTATTCCCTTTATTATTTTCTTTACTTCAGTCCTCAGAAGATGCAGAAGTGTTCACACCTGAACTACTTCAGGGAGATGAGAACAGACACAAGAAAACATACAGGTATTTAACCTTTTTTTTTGGACAAGATAATGTTTTTTTAATTTCAAAGCTTAAAAGTGAAGTATGTTATTTCTGTGATGCTAGTGGCACCTAGCGGAATTACAAAAATAAAGCATACAGGTATTTTGCAAACAGCTCTTACAGGTTATGTTTATAGACCCCCTTAGAAAACTAAAATTGTTCCAACACACATCTCTGTAACCTGTTCAAATAAAAAGATCTGTCCTTACCTTAGGTTTGAGAGCGCTGCCCGTTGGTTAGAAATCTAAAGGGGAGTCCGTGTCCAGATCAGTTAGATCCGGATGCACTTGGAGCTTGAGGGGGTTTTAATATTCAGGTTTATATAATAGTTATAAAGAAAAAAGTAGTCCGAAACGTATTAAAAGATATACACTCACCTAAAAGATTATTAGGAACACCATACTAATACTGTGTTTGACCCCCTTTCGCCTTCAGAACTGCCTTAATTCTACATGGCATTGATTCAACAAGGTGCTGAAAGCATTCTTTAGAAATGTTGGCCCATATTGATAGGACAGCATCTTGCAGTTGATGGAGATTCGTGGGATGCACATACAGGGCACGAAGCTCCCGTTCCACCACATCCCAAAGATGCTCTATTGGGTTGAGATCTGGTGACTGTGGGGGCCATTTTAGTACAGTGAACTCATTGTCATGTTCAAGAAACCAATCTGAAATGATTCGAGCTTTGTGACATGGTGCATTATCCTGCTGGAATTAGCCATCAGAGGATGGGTACATGGTGGTCATAAAGGGATGGACATGGTCAGAAACAATGCTCAGGTAGGCCGTGGCATTTAAACGATGCCCAATTGGCACTAAGGGGCCTAAAGTGTGCCAAGAAAACATCCCCCACACCATTACACCACCACCACCAGCCTGCACAGTGGTAACAAGGCATGATGGATCCATGTTCTCATTCTGTTTACGCCAAATTCTGACTCTACCATCTGAATGTCTCAACAGAAATCGAGACTCATCAGACCAGGCAACATTTTTCCAGTCTTCAAATGTCCAATTTTGGTGAGCTCGTGCAAATTGTAGCCTCTTTTTCCTATTTGTAGTGCAGATGAGTGGTACCCGGTGGGGTCTTCTGCTGTTGTAGCCCATCCGCCTCAAGGTTGTGCGTGTTGTGGCTTCACAAATGCTTTGTTGCATACCTCGTATGTTGTAACGAGTGGTTATTTCAGTCAAAGTTGCTCTTCTATCAGCTTGAATCAGTCGACCCATTCTCCTCTGATCTCTAGCATCAACAAGGCATTTTCGCCCACAGGACTGCCGCATACTGGATGTTTTTCCCTTTTCACAACATTCTTTGTAAACCCTAGAAATGGTTGTGCCTGAAAATCCCAGTAACTGAGCAGATTGTGAAATACTCAGACCGGCCCGTCTGGCACCAACAACCATGCCACGCTCAAAATTGCTTAAAGCTACACTGTGTGATATTTTCCCCCATCTAGCGGTGAAAAGGAATATGACCATCCACTGAATATTAGTTTCTGTTCCTCTCAATTCCGATTTCGTTTTAACTCCTACGGTGGCTGATTTAGTCCAAGATTAACATGGCTTCCAGTTTGACCTCGTCCACATTCGACACTGTGCCATTGAGTGTTAAAACGCGAAAGGCGAAGCTTGAATTTAAGGGTATGTCCCTCTTTGGCTAATGTATATATATATATACTAACCTGCATTCGAACCCCTCACCCGTATGTATTTTCAATGGCATATTATAAACTTACGAGAATACTTTATTACTTGAAATAAGTAAATATACATTAATGAGCACATATATTTTTGAAAGAACTAAGTAAGAACTAAGAACTAAAAAAAAGTTACACAGTGTAGCTTTAAATAGGCCAAGCTCATTGTGCAACAAAATTACCATCTAATCCCAATTTGTTATCCATTAAAAGTCCCATGGCATGAAATTTTCATTTTATGAGTTTTTTTTAACATTAATATGAGTTCCCCTAGCCTGTATATGGTCCCCAAGTGGCTAGAAATTTTGATAGGTGTAAACCGAGTTCTGGCTGTCTTGCTCTGCCTTTGAGAAAATGAGAGCTCAGACAAGCCGATCTGGAATCTTCCCTATATGCCGTCATACGAGGAACCGTTACCTCTATGGTTACCTCCCCTTCCTCTGCTTTGCCTGCCCAGAGAATTTGGAGAGAATGGATTTAGTTTATCAGTCGCGATGTCAGCAGAGGCCTTACAAACAGACTTTTACCATATGGATTCGACAGCACCACCACAAACAGTGAGTAACAGTGTTCATTAATGCCTGATCTGCGATCAGTGATTTCTGATGTCATTCAATCAATGAATGCTCTAATCATTCAAGTTCACACAGAATTTCTTTCTAAATCGTTTAATACTGTCAGTCCCACCGCTGGCCATCTTGTGACTAAGCCAGTGACTAAAACGATGAACGTCGATGTCGTGTTTGCTGTTAGTTGTGGTCAAAGCATTTTGTGAGAAAAATAACGTTGCAATGATGAGATCACTGCATTCACGCGATTCTCGTCTACGTCTGTATACTCAATGCTCATCACTGCAGCCTTTCATGTGATGGGAAAAGATCTAAAAAATAATGCTATAAATCAACACTTTGATGATTTGTTCATCTCGACGGCTGTGATGGTAAAAAAACGTAGTTTAGGGGGTTTAGAGAGGTTCCACATATTACAAAATTCGTAGAATAAGGAGGAAGACGACAGGGTCAGCGTAGCTGGGACTCGTGTTTATTCAGAACTCTCAGATACAAACAAAATAAACTCACGCTCTCAAAAACTCGGTACAATAAAACGTTCTCTGCTATCTTTCCCCAGCTCTCCGTCTCTCTGGTCCACGAGTGCCCAGTCCGTCTCTCTCTCTCTGGCAGCGCTTGCAGACCTCGTTAAACCACGCCCCCCTCCGCCACATAATCTAATACTCCTTTCAAATGCAAAGATGTCAGCCAATCACAACAGTGGGTGTTTTCACTGAAGTCTCACAGCAGACACGCCCCTTGAAACAGAGCATTCAAGCCAGAGGGCTAATATCAGTATAGAAAAAATGCCTTTTATTTCTAAATTATGACATTTTTTTTATGTAAAAACCATACTAACAATATAAGTACACCTCAGGAAACATAAAATAAAATAAAAAAATCCATGCCATGGGACCTTTAACTTGCAGTTAGTGAAGGTGGCCGCAGTATACACGGTCAAGCCAGCCGCACTTTTTTTTTAGTATGCGCGTCTAATCGTGCTCTTACGGTATGGGAGCTGGAAGCGGTCAAAATGGATTTAAAGACTCTGTAATAAAGGCGTTTCATTTATACTTTTGCATTTAACCCTAAAAAGGGCAAGACCAAAAATGTATATATTGCTATTTTCCATCTTATTAGGACACAAATAATACAATTTAATGTTTAAAAAAAAAATAAACATGACTTTTATTTTAATTTTAATGTTTGCATATGCTATACATAAATTATTATACATAATTTTTTATATATAACTTTTTGATTTTAATGTTTTTATATGCTATACATTAATTATTATACATAATTTATTAATTTAAATTGTATTACTTTTTGATTCTAATATATAGTTATATATAATAATGAATTACTATACATTATTTATTACTATTAATTAATTAATTACATACATATTTGTATGTTTTTATATGCTATACATTAATTATTATACATTATTTATTAATTATTTATTTATTATTCATTATTTATTTTTAAATGTATTACTTTTTTATTTTGGTTTAAATAAAAAATAAAAAAATTATTTTTTAAATGGTAATGAACAAAAAAGCATTCGTCTGAGGGGGAAATTCATGGTAGGCTATGTGTTATTATAACACATAGCCTACCATGAATTTCCCCCTCAAACGAATGCTTTTTTTGTTCATTACCATTTTTAATGAAAACTCAACTACAAAAAAATTGTAGGCCTACAATAAAAATAAAAAAACCCTGCGTATATTAAACTTTTATTTAACAAAACGAATAATACGGATGACACAAAATTCTCACTTTAATAAATAAAAAATCTTTGGAAATTCCCCTTTAAAACGAATGCTCAGTTTGTAGTTCACTATTATCTGATTGGAAACAACAACAATAAAACAAAGACAAACTCTTACATTAAACAAATAAATATTTTTTATTAACAAGTTATCTTTCATCTCGCTCGCGGCTATGATTACAAATTTTAAATCACCATCATCGTTACCCATCCTCTGCCGATATGTATTACAGTATTTGCAAGGATCATCCCTTGTCCAATACTGAGCGTATTGCAAAGAAAATTTATGACTGCTGCATATTTACACTTGACTGAACATTGGTGCTTCACCAATGCTTCACCGCTGTCTTGCGCAGCTTCACCACATATATTTAGCCTACTCCACACAGCTAAATAAATCAGGCTGTGTGCAGATTAATATTTAATATTTCTGATATACGTCTTTCTGTGAAACGCTAAGTTGCACAGAAAAAAGCCCAATCTAGGACCTACTCTGTACAGTTTAAGAAGACTATTATTTTGTTACACAGACCTGGGGAAGGGCTGATGACGTGACATGCTCAGATTTGCTTGACCAATCGGCGGAAAGGGGCGTCTCATGACCGACCACATGTGGAAAACGAATTTTGAAGTCATTTATCCGCTTTTTACCCGTGAAACAAAAAACGAAAAATCAAGCCGAAATCTTTTTTCTTTTTTTTTCTTCTTGAAAAAACGAATAAAGGAGCCGTTTTCTCGTTTCTGCTTATTTCATTTCAAATAGGAAATCAAACTATCAAAACGTACACTGTCAATCATTTTACATGCTCAATCCTATTTTTTTACGGTCTATGATCCTGCCCCATGAATGATGCTCTTCTGTTTACTTCCTCATTCTGTCTCTGTGAAGAACGAACCAATTCTACATTTCTACTCGTGAACTAAGAAGCTAATTAACATGGTATAAGGTTTTTGTGTGATTTTTCATGTGATTTCGGGTATTTTATATTAATAATGGATGTTTACATTATAACTGCTAGCAGGTGTAGTGATGAGCTCCATATAAAATGCTAAATATAACATGTTTTAACATCACCATATGAATGAAATCCCCATTATATCGCGACAGGAAGCGAATACAAAAACTCGATGGTGGTCTAAAGTGACATTTTGAGTGAAAGTGTAATTTTAATCTTTATATTGTGTTATGTAGCTTAATGCTAACTGTAGCTCTAATGCACCTGTTGGACCAGTAACTTTGTCTATTTTGTTACAATAATTCACATAAGGTTCCAAGGATGTGTTTTAGTTTTTTTTTTTAGAAAGACTTAAGATAATATGTGGATTACTGAGAGTGCTTAATGGGCCATTTGTGCCATCATAAAGGCTATTGCTAATCGCTGAATAGAGACAAAAGATTAACGATAAAACAATAATGAGGATTAAGTCTCACTCTCAAAGGTGTAAAACGATCGTCGATTGAGGACATTATAGCATGAATTTGGGGGTTCTCCTCGCCAGACATTAGACAAAAGACTGCAAATGGGTGTTTGCAGGCCAACATATTTGATAACATCTCTAAAAAAAAAAAAATCCTGACATGGTCTTAGAAAATGTTTGAAATGAAGCATGACCACACTTGTGGCTTCACTCTAGTTGTGGTTATAAGTTGTTATACTACAGGATTCACATAATATTTTTGATACATTTAAAAATATATTCTTAAAGGGGAGGTTGCATGTGATTTAACTTTTTTAACTTTAGTTAATGTGTAATGTTGCTGCTTGAGCATAAACAGTATCTGCAAAGTTACAGCGCTGAAAGTTCAATGCAAACGGAGATATTGTCTTTTAAAGGGGTGGTAAACCACGATTTCACTATTCTAACTTTAGCTAGCGTGTAATGTTGCTGCTTGAGCATAAACAACATCTGCAAAGTTAAAACGTTCCAAGTTTAAAGCAAAGGGAGATATTTGCTTTTAAAGAAATCCATTTCTAAGGACTACAGCAAACGGCCAGTAGGCGACTACAGACATTCCTCCAGGGTTGGTGACATCACCAGCCTCAATATTTACATAAACCCCTCCTCCGTGAATATTAAATAAGGGGGGGTGAGGCCATTTTGTATCGCTGTTGTTGTGGTATAGTGGTATAGGCAGGAGTGGTGTTGCTGCAATGCCGACGAAACACTGTTATTTTCATCCGGATTGCAGGTCTGGGGATGGGCGTTTAACATACAGCATGTTATATGCACGTGTGTTTGAGACAGAGGGGAACAGGTCGCAGATATATGCTGCCCATCATAAAGCACGAGACAGACAGGGTCGGAGGAGAAGACTGGAAAATGTGACATAATGGACAATATTCATCCGTTGCAATTCATGAGCGGTTCAGTGTGAATGCACGACAGGCGCGCCTCCCGCTGCACATTTCACGGAGGAAAACATCCACAATATTCGCGAGTTCAATGCCGGATTTGCACAACGTCAGATGCGCGAGACAAACCCTGCCAGTGCGTGGATGCACAACGCGCGCGCTGCACATTTCACGGAGGAAAACATCCACAATTTTCGCGAGTTCAATGCTGGATTTGCACCTCGGCTTGTCCTGAAAGCTGGATTTACAAACAGAAGCTGTTAACGGGCCAAAACCTGTAAGTCTGATTTATTTTTTGTCGATGTGTTTTCCTGTAATAGGTTAATTGTACGTAGGGATGAAACGATTACCGGTTTCACGATAAACCACGATAAAATTTAGTGACGGTTAGTAATATCGTATAAAATTTTATTATCATTAAAACCGCGTGTGATTATCACGGTTGTGAAAACTCGCGGTAAATCTTGTCCAGTCAGCGTCAGTCTGGCGCACCGCTGTTTTCTGAATGAGGAGAAATGGCAGAAAGCAGTGACAGCACTCGGGGGATTGTTCTGCCTTCTAAAAGGACCAAATCTGAGGCGTGGTCTTATTTTGGCTTTTACAAAAGTCCTGAGGGAAACGTTAGGTTACTTACGTAACCCCGGTTCTCTGAGAACAGAGCGAGGTATCTCACATATGGGAACGCCCCCAGGCGTGATAGACTATGGAAGCACCAATTACACCACGTCTGTCCGAAGGATGGACCAATCACAGCTCATACAAGGAGCCCACCCTCTCCCTATATATATTGCTGTGATCCCCGAAAACGGCATTCTAAACATGCTCTTCCCCCGTGTAATGCGAGTAGGGAAGCTTGGTGAGATACCTCGCTCTGTTCTCAGAGAACCGGGGTTACGTAAGTAACCTAACGTTCTCTTTCAAACATAGCTCGGTATCTCACATATGGGAATGATATAGCCAACCCGAAACGCATGCTTTCCGAAGCCGCCGAACAGACCCGGCAAGAACGAAAGATAACCTTTCAATTCTTCAATGAGCCACATTAAGAACTGCATGAGCCATTGAAGGTGCAGTGACATCCAGACGGTAAAATCTGATAAATGTATGAGGGGAAGCCCAGCTTGCCGCTGCACAAATATCTCCTACCGAAATCCCCTTGAACAAAGCCTAAGAAGTAGCCATACCTCTTGTAGAATGAGCCTTTAAGCCCGCTGGGGAATTATAGCCCATAGACGTATAGGCCAATTCAATCGCCTCCACCATCCAGTGGGAAAGGCGCTGTGAGGAGATCGGTTTACCCTTACATTGAGTGGCCCATGAAACGAATAACTGATCATTCTTACTGAACGATCGTGTCCTGTCAACATAATAGCGTAATGCTCGTACAGGACACAAGGTGTGCAATTTCCGCTCGTTCTCCGAAGAAAAAGGAGGGGAGTAAAAGGCACGTAACTCCAAAGCAGAGCAGTTATAAGCTGAATCGCTGACTTTGGGAACGAAGGCCGGGTTAGGCAGCAGCGTAACCTTGCTGTCATCCGGACTAAAATTCTAACATGTTCGATGAACTGACAAGGCATGCAATTCACCCACTCGTTTAGCTGAGACTAAAGCAAGTAGTAAAATTGTTTTTAGAGATAGGAGCCAGAGTTAAAGCATTCAGAACCATGGACAAATCCCATGACGGGACCAGGCGTTTAGATACTGGTCTCAGACGCTTCACTCCCTTCATAAAACGGCATATTAGAGGGTGCCGTCCCACTGAAGCTCCATCAAAGCCTACATGGCAAGCTGAAATAGCTGCCAGGTAAACTTTCATTGTAGAAAACGCTCTCCCATTGTTCATTAAATTTTGTAAAAAGCAAAGCACATCACTCACCGCGCACTGAAAAGGAATAACTCCTTTGCGCGTACACCATTCCTCGAACACATGCCATTTAAGGTGAGCGCGTTGATGGAGCTCTCGCGCTCTGGATAGTGTTTATAACCTCCTGCGGAAGCCCGAGTGCGTTTAAATTTAACCCTTCACGGGCCAGACCCAAAGATTGACTCGTTCTGGGTAAGGGTGAAATATCTGCCCCCCCGCCTGTGACAGCAGGTCCCGGCGCAGCGGGAGTGGCCAAGGCTCGCCCTGGAGGAGCTGGACAATCTCTGCCAGCCACAGCCTCCCCAACCAACGGGGCGCTATCAAAAGGAGAGATAATCCGTTTTCTCTTACTCTTTCTAGGGTGGGAGAAATCAGACTCAGCGGTGGGAAGGCGTATAGCAACACGTTCGGCCATGGGTGTGCCAGCGCATCCACACCCAAAGGCGCATTTTCGTCCCTGAGAGAGAAATACAGCGGACACTTTGTGTTTGCCTGCGAGGCGAAGAGATCTACGGCGGCCTTGCCATACATCTCCCAGATCTGATCCATCACCTGCGGGTGAAGCACCCATTCTCCGTACAACGGGTTTCCCCTTGAAAGCAGATCCGCCCCCACATTCAGGACTCCTGGTACGTGCGTGGCGTGCAGCGAGCTTAAGTGCGCCGCGCCCCAGACAATCAATTTGCGCGCTAGATTGTGCAATTGCAACGAATGCGTTCCCCCTTGGCGATTGATATAGGCCACCACCGTCGTGTTGTCTGTCCTGACCAGAACATGAAACCCTTCCAAGAATGGGAGAAAATGTTTCAGGGCCAGAAAGACTGCCATCAACTCCAACATATTTATGTGAAGCTTGCGAAGCTGGGGCGTCCAGCGGCCGTTTACCGACCTGCCCTGGAAAACAGCTCCCCAGCCCAACAGGGATGCATCCGTTGTCACTACTTTTCTCCTCAACACGCTCCCCAAGGAAACCCCTGTCTGGAATAAACAGGGATCTCTCCACTGATGAAGAGCCATCACGCAATCCAAGTGTATTCCCACTCGGCGCGCAAGGTGCCGATGAGGACACAAACGCTTCGCTGCCACCCATCGCTGGAAGTCTCTCATTTTTAACAAGCCTAGCGGGACCACGGATAGCGACGAAGCCATCATGCCCAAAAGGCGGAGACAGGTCCTGAACGATACCAGGTTTCCCTTGCGAAACTGGGCAAGGCACTGATAAAACGTCATGATCCTCCTTTCCGAGAGCATGGCGCGGTAAGCCACAGAGTCTATTCGTAAGCCCAAGTATTCTATCTCCTGGGATGGAATCAGCTGGCTTTTGGCCTCGTTGATTCTGAATCCCAGATTCGATAGATGAGATGTGAGCATATCTGTGTCCCGCTCCGCGCGCTCCTGCGAGTGAGCGCATATCAGATAATCGTCCAGATAAGCCGATATTCTGAGCCCCTTGTGTCTCAACGGTGATAACGCTGTCTCTATGCACCTGCTGAAAACTTGTGGGACAAGACTTAACCCAAATGGAAGGGTAACAAATTCGTACGCTTCGCTCCGAAAGGAAAACCTGAGATATTTCCTGTGCGCAGGATAGATGCTTATATGAAAGTAAGCATCCTTGAGATCTACCGCGGTGAACCAATCGTCCCTGCGGATAGCGCGCATGAGAGTTGTGACAGTGAGCATCCTGAATTTGTACTTCCTCAAGTGTTTGTTTAGAACACGTAGGTCCATTATCGGACGCAAACCCCCGTCTTTCTTTGGAATTAGAAAATAACGGGAGTAAAAGCCTTTTTGAGTTTCCCCCTCTGGAACCCGTCTTATAGCTCTTTTCTCTAAGAGGGAGGATATTTCCTCTTCCAACACACGCGCTGAATCCCCATTTGCTACAGATGCTATGACCCCGTTGAACGGGGGTGGTTTTACAGCAAACTGAAGCCTGTAACCTTTGGTTACCGTCGTGAGGACCCACGGGTGCGCAGAACAATGTCTCCAAGCCTCTTGGCAAAGAGCCAACGGGTTCAGCTGAACCGAATCCATAGATAGGGTTAAGGCGCCATCTAGTGGACCAAGAGAAAAACGGCCAGGCTCTGTGAAGCTCAGAGACCGCTTTATTTCTGGGTTCATTGCTGTTATTTTGTTTTTGTTTTTCTGCGCCCTCGGCAGTGAGCCTGGATGCGACAGAGAATTTTTTATTATTTTTAAACCCAGGGGCTGAAGTGCTTTGTGACAATGCACTTGAGAACTTGTGCTTGTACCCAACAGACTCGGGAGGGGACATCACAGAGAACCCTAGGTGCTGTCCGTCCCTCCCATGCAGAAATTGCGTCCTAGGTATCCCTCCTCTTTTTGTAGGACGGGATAGCAGACTTTGACTTTGCGGCTGTCGCCGCGAATGACTGCTTTGCCCACGGTTTAGCGTTTGAAGCAGCGGGAGGACGAGCCGCCTGCTCCGTGCTCTGGGGTTTCGCGGGCCTGGATGCATTCAAAAACCTCCTGTTCTGCGCCGGAGGAACAGGACGCGGGGGAACAGGAGGACGCGGTGCTCTCTTGCGTGGCAGGTATATGTCGAACGCCTCACCCTCCTTCTTCTGAAGGTCGCACCGCTGTCTCATCGCTGCAACGGCCGTGCCAAACAGCCCACTAGCATCCATTGGAGCATCGAGAAAATCTAATTTCTCTTTGTCTCCGATGCTCGAGAGATTTAGCCATAGCGATCTCTCGCCTGCGACGGCAAGAGCCATAGTACGGCCGCAGCTTTGCACCGCGCCACGTGAGGTGCGCAAATTGAGATCCGTTATGTTGCAGATCTCCTCCCAGACAGCCGGGTTTGGATTTCCGGCGTCCAGCTGAGTGCCCAGCTCCTCCAACAACTCGGCTTGATAGGCTGTCAACAATGAAGTGACATTAAGTGCCCGCACTGCCAGTCCAGAGGATTTATATATTTTTTGGTACATGGAAGCGGTGAAGCGTTCCATTTTTCCCGGGAGGGAGGGACTGGCAGATGAGAGAGTGGTCCGCCTGTTTGGATGCAGGTGGTGGGCCACTGACTGCTCGACCGTGGGGGGGTTAGAAAGCCCTAGCCCTTCCATTTCACTCACATCGAGTGACGAGTAACCCTTGACGGGCACCCGGTGAGAAAAGGGCTTGTCCCACGATCGCTTCATCTCCGCTACACACGCTGGCAACGCGGGAAGAATTTGTTTCGCCGGTGGAAGGCGAGCAGGGAGCCTTTTCCCGTCATAGATATCCTGTTTAACTCCTGGATCCCCAGGAGTTACGGGCCAGTCGATGCCAAGCTTGGTCGCTGCACGTTTGCAAACTTCCACTAGGTCGCAGTCTATGACCGTTGACGCCATGTCGCCGCTTAGCGCGCTCACTGGCCTGGACGCTTGCGCCGCAGACAGGATTGCATCATCTTCCTCATCATCCGGCTCATCACGGAGGAGGCGAGCTAACATCTCCTCATCCTCCTCCTCGTCTCCCTCCCCCTCATCGCCTTCCGCGAGTAGCTGATCGAAAAGCGGCATAGGTGAATCTACGTCCATAATCTCCCCACAAGAGGAAGGATTCTGCGTGGAAGAGGACGGGATCACCTTTGTAGAAGGAGGGACGGAAGAGAGAACCGGATCCTCTTTAGAAGAAGCGGCCACACGAAGCCTTCTCTCTAAGACCCTGGCCGGCATTACACGACAGTGCGCGCAACTCTCCGCATCCGCCAGTGCAGCCTGAGCGTGCTTGACACCCATGCATGCGATGCACATCAGATGCGAATCCCTGCCTGAGATCATGAAACCGCATGCTGCCGGACACGAGCGCGAAGAGGCCTCTTTCTCCGCTGCGGTCTTGGACATTCCTTCGACATGGTGAGTAAATTAAGTTTAGCTCGCCTTAACGCGTTAGCTACAATAAGAAAATGACTCGTAACGAGTAGAAATCCACAACAGATTTAGTCTGCACTGCGTTCGGCAACGTCTACCTTGACGGTACGTTTGTGAACTGAAGCAGGACAGGTGCTAAAGGAAAGTCTTCACGGGGAAGAGAACAAGAATGCCGTTTTCGGGATCACAGCAATATATATAGGGAGAGGGTGGGCTCCTTGTATGAGCTGTGATTGGTCCATCCTTCGAACAGACGTGGTGTAATTGGTGCTTCCATAGTCTATCACGCCTGGGGGCGTTCCCATATGTGAGATACCGAGCTATGTTTGAAAGAGAACTTAATCTAAGATGGTCACCCTGTCTGCAAACATGCCAGAAGAAAGTCGCTGTAATAGGAAAACACTTCAAAACTACGAACGCAAGGCAAGTGGACTTTGACCTCAATACCAAACCTGAAGTATACGTGAAGCGAACGAACAAATTCAGACAAGACTAGGGTGACATTTAAGGGATAATAATCAGGGTTTGACATTAACAACCGCCATTTGCGAGTGTAACGTTATTTCGGCTGCACACTAGCCACTCTGCTGTTGAACTTATAATAGTCTTCTCAAAAGCCATCTGTTATAATCGCGTTGCGCATTATAAGCACTTAACATGTGCTTCTAATTGAGTTTATGAATGCAATATCTCATAATCAGAGGCGTTCAGATTAGCGGAGTTTTGTTCAGAGCGCGCGCCGCTCCTCACACGCTGAAATCTGCACTCAAAGCAGAGATAAACGTGTGCTGTACGCAGGAGATTCATTCATCATACAGTGGATGACTGTTTTTGTTCTATTTCAGCAGCGAAAATGGTTTAAAAAAAACACAGCAGAACCACAGCGCATCTGATATGACTGGCATAACGCAGGCGAATTTAGGGACCGTCTGTAAAGTTACATACAACATTGGTAACGTTATACACGTTTCAAACTTCAATAGCATTTGAAGAGAATGACAGTCATAAAAAGACTGTAAAGTGTTCATCTAGGTGTCAGGTATGAATCATATGGAAATATGGATATGCATTATTTCACTAGGATACTGTTTGGGCTCTAACACAAAATATGCTAGATTTAAATGTGTCTGATAGAACACTGATGAGAATATTGCTTGGGAATATATTTACAGTGATAATATTAGAGATTATATTTACGACAAATTATTATTATTTATGTGTTATGCGTTGCTATTGATGACGGCCATTAAGGAAGGAAATCCCACAGAATCTAGCTTAAAAAAGTGCTTAGAGCTGCTTTAGTTATTTGTTGTTTGTTGAATTTCAAACATAAAACTTGTTGAAATGTTTTAAGTGTGTGCATCTGTTCTTTTTGAACACTTTCATTTCGTTTGAACAAAACCGTGATAATATTGATAACCGTGATAATTTGGGTCACTATAATCGTGATGTTAAATTTCCATACCGTTTCATCCCTAATTGTACGTTGTAGCAAGGAAGTAACCAGATGACAAAACTGTTCTGCAAACCAGTCTGTTAAATGCTCATTCATACTTAACGTTATCCGACGAACACCTAACGTTACAAACACCTAACGTTAAAATCTCAACAGCGAACCTGGTGTTAGTGTAAATGATTCTTTGATTAGAGCTTTTATGTATTATTTATCTACAGGCATGCTAAACATAGTTCTGTGTGTGATTTGGCTACTAGTAAAGCCAGTGTTTAGTGTTCGTTTTGGGTTAATAGTTCTTGCCACAGATATTTGGCTATAATCGTTCTAAAAATACAAAAGTGCCATTCAGTAGCGATCACTATAGATCCTCAGTCTTTACTCTTGAGGACTGAACAGGTTCTGCTCGATCATCTTTACTAAAATGTTCTGGGTCTGATTCGGGCTCAGATTGGTATGGTTTTATTGACGCCATTGTTTCTAATACTACCAAAGCACAGTCTACCGGTAAAGGTAAGGGCGTGGCGTTTCCGACAAACGTGCACTAGGCGGTTAGCGAATCACAACACACTGGGTCAGCTAACCAATCTGAGCCCATTGCGTATTTTTTAGGGACTGGCTTCATAGAACCCGGAAAGCATCAGACCGTTTTACAAGGAGGGACAGAGCAGTTTAGAATAAAGGTCAAATATATGAAAAATAATGAAATTTTTTTTAAACGAAGCATAAACACATGTTACAGTGCACCCCACAAACACAATCAAGCCTTCAAAAGAATGTGTTTTACCACCCCTTTAAAGTTATGGCAGTTTATTGCCTACATAAACGGCCGGTTTGGACTACAACAAGCTTCATCCCGGGTTGGTGACATCATAAACCCTTGCTATAAACAGGCAAGGGCACAGCAGCCTAAATTATATATGCGTGTCAGTAATGTTAATCAAACAAAAAATGTTGTATATACAGTGAGGAAAATAAGTATTTGAACACCCTGCTATTTTGCAAGTTCTCCCACTTAGAAATCATGGAGGGGTCTGAAATTGTCATCGTAGGTGCATGTCCACTGTGAGAGACATAATCTAAAAAAATCCAGAAATCTCAATGTATGATTTTTTAACTATTTATAACATTTATGATACAGCTGCAAATAAGTATTTGAACACCTGTCTATCAGCTAGAACTCTGACCCTCAAAGACCTGTTAGTCTGCCTTTAAAATGTCCACCTCCACTCCATTTATTATCCTAAATTAGATGCACCTGTTTGAGGTCGTTAACTGCATAAAGACACCTGTCCACCCCATACAATCAGTAAGAATCCAACTACTAACATGGCCAAGACCAAAGAGCTGTCCAAAGACACTAGAGACAAAATTGTACACCTCCACAAGGCTGGAAAGGGCTATGGGGAAATTGCCAAGCAGCTAGGTGAAAAAATGTCCACTGTTGGAGCAATCATTAGAAAATGGAAGAAGCTAAACATGACTGTCAATCCCCCTCGGACTGGGGCTCCATGCAAGATCTCACCTCGTGGGGTCTCAATGATCCTAAGAAAGGTGAGAAATTAGCCCAGAACTACACGGGAGGAGCTGGTCAATGACCTGAAAAGAGCTGGGACCACCGTTTCCAAGGTTACTGTTGGTAATACACTAAGACGTCATGGTTTGAAATCATGCATGGCACGGAAGGTTCTCCTGCTTAAACCAGCACATGTCCAGGCCCGTCTTAAGTTTGCCAATGACCATTTGGATGATCCAGAGGAGTCATGGGAGAAAGTCATGTGGTCAGATGAGACAAAATAGAACTTTTTGGTTATAATTCCACTAAACGTGTTTGGAGGAAGAAGAAAGATGAGTACCATCCCAAGAACACCATCCCTACTGTGAAGCATGGCGGTGGTAGCATCATGCTTTGGGGGTGTTTTTCTGCACATGGGACAGGGCGACTGCACTGTATTAAGGAGAGGATGGCCGGGGCCATGTATTGTGAGATTTTGGGGAACAACCTCCTTCCCTCAGTTAGAGCATTGAAGATGGGTCGAGGCTGGGTCTTCCAACATGACAATGACCCGAAGCACACAGCCAGGGTAACCAAGGAGTGGCTCTGTAAGAAGCATATCAAGGTTCTGGCGTGGCCTAGCCAGTCTCCAGACCTAAACCCAATAGAGAATCTTTGGAGGGAGCTCAAACTCCGTGTTTCTCAGCGGCAGGCCAGAAACCTGACTGATCTAGAGAAGATCTGTGTGGAGGAGTGGGCCAAAATCCCTCCTTCAGTGTGTGCAAACCTGGTGAAAAACTACAGGAAACGTTTGACCTCTGTAATTACAAACAAAGGCTACTGTACCAAATATTAACTGTATCATACAAATAAATAGTTAAAAAAATCATACATTGTGATTTGTCTCTCACAGTGGACATGCACCTACGATGACAATTTCAGACCCCTCCATGATTTCTAAGTGGGAGAACTTGCAAAATAGAAGGGTGTTCAAATACTTATTTTCTTCACTGTATATATATATATATACATATATATATATATATATATATATATATATATATATATATAATATATATATATATTTTTTTTTTAACCTCTACTGATAAATATGCTTCTGTAGCCCCGCCCACCGACTCGTGAGCTAAGGATCGTCCCTGCATAAGCTTCCTTCTGAACACATACTTATGTAAGTAGGCTAAAACATGTTTTTTTATATGTGTTAGTTTTGCATAACATTACAGATCGTTTGAAATCTATTGATTACATACCTTAGCACGCTGTCACAGGGTGGAGAAGGTGTTATTGAATTGGTTCACTCGTGATCAGACTTGTAACGTTATGGGCGTTATGTGTGTCTGCGCAACGCAAGTGAGTGAGTGTGAGTGTGTGTGTGTGTGTGCGTGCGTGCGTGCGTGCGTGCGTGTGATTTAATCATTGTGTTTGTTTGATATTTTGCAAGTCCTCTGAGCATTTCCCCTAGACGATTCCTGGGACAGACTGTAGCTGAAGCTTATTAAATATGCAAATCTTATCCAATCCCTTTACTTCCAAGTGTTCAGTGCGGCACGCCCATCAAATCCGAGTGTTTTTCAGAGAGCCTCAAAACCAAGGCAGAAAATAGCCTATTACTTATTCATTATGATGTTTTTGAATGTAAAAACCACACAAACGTCATAAGTTGACCTCAGACAACAGTATACATTTTTTTTAAAGCCAGTTCATGACACCTTAAAAGTTGCACACTCATTTGAAATCGTCCAATCTGTGCCGTTTACTGTGCTGTTATGCCAAGCATATTTTTGCCCATGTTTGTTGTCGTTGAAGTACAAAACTTGTAAGTAATAAATACAGGGAGTGCAGAATTATTAGGCACGTTGATTTTCTGATCATATTTTTTTTCCAGGCACATTTGACCAATTCCAAACCACAGTAATCCTAATAACTACTATTGATTTAGTATTTAATAATGTATAAGTGATATATAATTGTTCATGAAGGCTGGAAATGAAAAACACCTTATATTCAGGTGTGCAGAATTATTAGGCATGTTTTCTTTTACAGATAAATTGAGCCAAAAAAGAGATTTAACTCAGACTGAAAAGTCAAAAAGTATTAAATGCCCATGAGAAGGATGCAATACTAATGCAATACTAGACATTGCAGTTAAGGCATGACCATTGGACAGTGAAATGCTCGTTGGGTCAGCAGGATCTGACAAAAACAGGTGGTGAAGAAAAGACACCTGTTAACTGCAAAAGAATTAAGAATTAAGGTGAAGAATTAAGGGTGAAACCATCAGGAACCCTTTAGTCTCCAGCGCCACCATTTTCCAGAGCTGCAACCTACCTGGAGTCTCCAGAAGTGCAAGGTGTCAGGATCTCAGAGACTTCAGTTAGGTAAAGAATCCTAAAAAATGACCCCCACTAGATAAGAATCATAAGCTGAAGTGTTGTAAAATACATGAAGCCTGCTTTTTTATAGGCTTTATAGGTTTTATAGGTTGAGAATGACTCTTGAAGGACCAGCACCACATCCTCTAGTACCACTGTTTGAAGAATTCATCTTCCAGAATCTGGCAGTACGTTTTGGGAGTTCATTTTTAGTCCATCTCTGCAAAACGGACTTCAGGATGGACTAAAATGAACTCCCAAAACGTACTGCCAGATTCTGGAAGATGAATTCTTCAAACAGTGGTACTAGAGGATGTGGTGCTGGTCCTTCAAGAGTCATTCTCAACCTATAAAACCTATAAAGCCTATAAAAAAGCAGGCTTCATGTATTTTACAACACTTCAGCTTATGATTCTATCTAGTGGGGGTCATTTTTTAGGATTCTTTACCTAACTGAAGTCTCTGAGATCCTGACACCTTGCACTTCTGGAGACTCCAGGTAGGTTGCAGCTTTGGAAAATGGTGGCGCTGGAGACTAAAGGGTTCCTGATGGTTTCACCCGTAATTCTTCACCTTAATTCTTAATTCTTTTGCGGTTAATAGGTGTCTTTTCTCCGCCACATGTTTTTGTCAGATCCTGCTGACCCAACGAGCATTTCACTGTCCAATGGTCATGCCTTAACTGCAATGTCTAGTATTGCATTAGTATTGCATCCTTCTCATGGGCATTTAATACTTTTTGACTTTTCAGTCTGAGTTAAATCTCTTTTTTGGCTCAATTTATCTGTAAAAGAAAACATGCCTAATAATTCTGCACACCTGAATATAAGGTGTTTTTCATATCCAGCCTTCATGAACAATTATATATCACTTATACATTATTAAATACTAAATCAATAGTAGTTATTAGGATTACTGTGGTTTGGAATTGGTCAAATGTGCCTGGAAAAAAAATATGATCAGAAAATCAACGTGCCTAATAATTCTGCACTCCCTGTATGGTTCAGCATCCAAATACATCGTGAAGAGAGGCCGCGTGTTTCTGTTTCAGTTCAGCTATAAATGAATTCGTTTGGCTTCATAGCCTATAGCTAAATTTTCATTCTTCTGTTCTGAATACCATTAATTTTAAAAGATCAGTTCTAGAGTGAGGGTCAACTAAAATAGCTTATATCATATTCAGCAAATACTCTTTCAAACCAGACCTGCTAAGAACGGGACACAACCAGCAATCATCTCGGTATGGGTAGTCCGGCACGTGAAAAGTATCTGTGTAATAAGTTGAATCTGTAGGTAGGATAATTGCTGAACATGAAATCTTAGCAATTACATGAAAGTATGATAAAGAGGTGAGATCTTTAATTAATATGGTTAGTAGAGATGAAAATATCAAAAAGTATAGGCTATTGTAGATAAATATACCAATTTCAGTTCATAGGCACTCCTTTGACTAAAATGATCCGTGCTGAATTTGTCTGGTCTGACTCAGTTCATCATTGGGGTGGGGTTTCTTCTTGATGCTCTGATCTCCCTCCTCTGGTCTGTTTGGTGATTCAGTTAACTCTGTGGTTGCCATATTTAGAGAAATCAGCAGAAAAAGCAGAGTGTGGCAAGTCGTGCTCCCCCTCATGAAGACTGGGGGCCGGCTTGTCACCCTCAGCAACCTCCCAGGGCGGTAGTGACGCACGGGTCGGGTTTTTTTCCAACCCGCGGGTCCCCGCTTTTATGAAATTATTTGGCCCGCCCCAGCCCGCACCGCACCGCACCAGTGTATAAATTTTAAAACCCGCCCGCCCGCACCCGCGACCATTAAATAGACATACTAGCCATTGTAATGTAAATGAAAGCCTTATTTCTGAAAGTGCTTGGAAACATCGCCCTGTAAACTGGCAACACCATACGATTATTATGAATATGAACCATAAATCAGGTCATATTAATAACAAGATAATGATAAACATTTTCAACCTTTAATTTTCAACAAAGCAGCGTTTGTATCTAATAGGCTTAACTATTTTTTATTTCAGATTTGTATAGGTAGTTTACAGCCTACGCTACATAACCACTAAACTTTTGTTTTATTTAACACACAGAAATGTTCATAGCATGTTTGCATTCGCTGTGAAAAAAAAAGAATGGCGTCCACTGTACCGGGGTTTAATCTATTTCGGCTAGACTCCAGCACCCGGCCAGCAGCTGAAAGTGTGCTCGCTTGATGCGCTTGTGGCTGGGATTCTCCCGCACCTCGTCTTCCATCTTCACTTTTATCTCTCCGTTTTTGTTGTCGTGGCTGCCGGTGGTGGGAGCTGCTCGGCGCACAGCTTTCATGACGTTGTGTGACGCCAAAGGCTTGGGGACATCACGCAAGTTACGTTGCTACGGCTTTCGTATTGTAACCTTATCAAAGAACCTAATAAAATATGAAAATAGATACTCCCAAATATTTAATATAGGCCATAGGGAATTGCAGGCAACATACATTGATTTTTTTATTTTGTTTTTAATGACCCGCCCCCACCCCGCCCCGCAAATAAGTGAACATTTCTTAACCCGACCCATGGGTTATGAGACGACCCACGCATCACTACAGGGCGGATCTCAGGACTATCATCAATAAAAAGAAGTCCTGATGGTCTGGCGCCCAGTCTGGTGCCCCCGCGGGACGGGGCGCATCAAACTTTTGCTCGCCCCGTCCCATTACCCTCACAAAACCACTCCATCCCCACCACCTCTGGTGATTCGGGGGGCAGTGGTTTCCAGTGAAATGTTAGACGTTCTGTGTGTAAATCCTGCTATCATCCAGGACATATAACATCTAACATCCCCTCAACAGGAAGTATCAAAATGATCACTCTCAGAGAGTCTGGCAGTGTGGAAACCTCTGCCAGGTGTTTCTGTATGGGTGTTAAGCACAGTAAAATTAGAAAACTAATTTATTTGTCGTCCTCCGTGTTTTAACGGTGTGGTCTCCACTTCTGTGAAGCCGGAGCTGGCACTCATACTGTCACAAGAGCTATAAACTATACTCAACAAAGAGGCCATAGAACATGTTCCTCTTCTGGAGACTGAGTTGGGCTATAACAGCAGTTACTTCCTGGTTCCCAAGAAAGGTGGGGGGGTTGTGTCCAATCTTAGATCTTCGAGGCTAAAACCATACAGTTAAAGAATTCAAGTTCAAGATGTTGACCGTAAAGACGATCGTGTCACAAATTCAACATTATGTTTGGTTCGGCACGATCGATCTGAAGGACACATATAAATATTGCCACAGCACAGGAAGTTCCTGAGGTTCGCTCTTGGGGGCAAAAGCTAAACAATTTCGGGTTCTTCCATTCGGCTAGCCTTGTAACCGCACATATACAAAATGCATGGATGCCGTACTGGCTCCATTAGGATTCCAGGGCATTCGCATTTTGAATTACATAGGAGATTGCTAATATTAGCACAATCGCGAGAGATGGCGCTCCGACACAGAGACAATGTGTTAGCTCATCTAGTTTCTCTAGGGTTGAGACTCAACACCAAGAACTTTCTCCTGCCCAGAAAACGACTTATCTATCTTAGGGTTTGTTTGGTTTTTGGTCAGGAGGTGGGCACAACTGTTTCCCGCTCAAACTGAGACCATTCAGCATACCCTGAGCAAAGTCAGGCTAGGCCAAGATCTCACTGTTCGTCAGCACCAAAGAGAGTTAGGTTTCATGGCATCAGCATCAACGGGTTTACCTTTGGGGTTGTTGCGCATAAGACCGTTTCAGTTGTGGCTCAAAGCCAGAGCATTTTAGGGCCAATCCTCAAGGCAAATAAAATTGGCGTGCCATGTGGCTTCGTACACTAACTATGTGGCTCAAACTCCGGCCAGACGACTGAGGCCCCCTGCAAGAACCAAGATCCCTTCATGGGACTTAGCTATAGTCCTCGAGGGTCTGGTTGAGACCCCCTTTGAACCTCTAGAGTCAGCATCTGACAAACTTCTGACCCTAAAGATGTTTTTTCTTATGGCTATAACTTCTCTGAAAAGAATTGGGGCTATGCAGGCTCTGTCAATATCGCCATCCTGCTTAGACTTTGCCCCAGGTTTGGTGAAAGTGATTTTGCATCCTCATCCTGACTACCTGCCTAAGGTTCCTTTCTCGACTGAACATCCTGTCACTCTTGAAACCTTATGCCCTCCGCCGTTCGAAACGCCGGATCAGGAGAAACTAGACTGTGTCCAGTTTGTGCTCTTCAGGCCTACGTCCACCGCACTAGCCAGTGGCGTAAGTCAGAGCAACTGTTTGTTTGCCATGGGGGTCATAACAGAGGTTCTGCTGCCACCAAACAAACTATGTCACATTGGGTCAGGGATGCTATTGCTCTGGCCTATGAGGTGCACCGTCAAGCTTCGCCAATAGGCTTAAGGGCTCACTCCACCTGGGGGGTCGCCTTTTCTACTGCGTTAGCAAGGGGTGCCCCCTTATAAAGTGTTTGTGATGTGACAGGTTGATCCTCTCCACACACATTCATAAGATTTTATAGCTTGGATGCTCATGCCACTCCGGACTCTCATGTCCTTGAGTCGACATCGCAAGCTAGTGTCTGAGGCTTCTTGCATTCTTGTGCACACCTACACAACCGTAGGGGTCCAGACACCATCAAGCGTGGCGGCGTGGGTATTCTCATTCCCATTAGCGCTAAGCAGCACATCATTAAGTGTAAGATTTTGAAAGGGAACCGTTGGGGTTACTTGACTGTAACTCTGTACCCTGATAAAGCGGAACGAGATGCTGTGCTACTCTGCTGTGCTGATGATGTCCCCAGACTGCTCTTCACACAAAAAAGACCTGAAGGCTTGCAGCTGGGGCTCATCTATTTATAGCCTCGTGCAGCAGGTGCACTGATGATGTCACCAGACGAGGCTATAAATACCTCAGGGTCAATTTCATTGACATGTTAAATCACTATTTCACAGCTGGTCGTGATAAAACACTTCCATTAGCGCTAAGCAGCGCAGCATCTCGTCCCGCTTTATCAGGGTACAGGGTTACAGTCAATGTTCCTTGTGCACTTGTGATGCCGCACAGAAAGAATAAAATGCTGCGCAGGCGGCAGACGCAAAATGAGGCAAGAAATCCATTTGATTGTAGATTAAATGAGTAATAATTTCAGTGCTCTTTTGAACCGTTATAGAGTTAGTATTGCTATAGTGTTAGAACAGGTGAATACGGTTTACAGGTTTCATAGAGAGAATTATGTCGCGTGTGAGCAGCAGTGAATTGTGTTTGCGGTCCAAATCTCAATATGAGAGGCAACATGAACCGCAAAGACGTGAAATCTTCATGTTTTTCACGTCATGTTTTAAAGAAGAGTGGCTTGATTAAGTGGTGGAAATAACAGATGATGGACACAGCACGGTAACAAAACAGACATTTACAGTTACACACCCACCACAAGTGTAGCGTGCAAACTCTAAAACACCTCAGTAACACACGTCAGGTATAAATAGATCTGTGTGTGGTTTGGGTTTCAGGGATGTTTAGATAAAAGAGTTCACATTTTCCCTTGAAAATATTTAGCTATTAGATCAATTTAATTACTTCAGGGTTTTTTAAAATCAGTTACTTAATTACTTCAATTAGTTTGTATATTATATTATAGGCTATTATATTGTGAGCCTAATAAAGAATTGATCTCACAAGGGGATTGTTTTGGGATCCTTGCCATTAAAAAGTAAGAAAATAAACCTGATATAGAAAATCTTGGAAATTCACAAGCAATAAACAAACATTTAAGTTTGATGGTTTAATGCTGCCTGTCGCCAATAAAAACAATCTCAGTGTAACTGCTAAATTTTTTTCATATTATATCATTATAAAGAATGTAATGATTTTTAATAGTATTTATTGGTAAAGAAAACAGCATTGTAAAAAATAATCTCAGTTCAATTAAAATGTGCTTAATTTAGTGACTTCTGCTTTTTAAAAAAAGGATTTAATATATCACGGTTACATCAAGGGTTAAATAAAATAGAAATGGCACATTAAAGTTAACCCTCTATGGCATAGTGTTGTCCTCAGGCAACAAACTACCTTTTTGGACCTCAGACCGCCCCTTTAACTTTTTTTATATTTTTTTTAAATATATAATATCACCTGACATGTCTGTTCAATGAAATGATGGGCTGAAGTGGGTGTGACTTTTTGTTTGGGGGTGGAGCAGTCCTTTCATGAAGCAAAGCCACATGGGACCACAGTGCCATCAATTGGTTGGATAAATATAACTTTTTAACATGTTTAAATTTAAATTAATTTATTTAAAAAAATATATGCATGTGCATCAGCCTGTAGAGAAGTATGTTTGATTGTTTAAATATTTATTTTGTTTTTATTTATATACTAAAACTGGGTTTTTTTGTTTGTTGCCTCAGGGCAACACTGTGCAGTTAGACCACTTTTGTTCAGGCAATATCATATGTTAGGACCATATGGTGCATTCAAGTTTTCCTGGGAAGTTTGTTTTTACACGTTCAGAAAACTCATAGAATGTGCATTATGAGTATCATTTATGTTTTTTTATTATTATTATTAACACCGATCAGGCATAACATTATGACCTCCCTCTATTGTGTTGGTCCCCCTTTTGCTGCCAAAACAGCCCTGAGCTATCGAGGCATGGACTCCACTAGACCCCTGAAGGTGTGCTGTGGTATCTGACACCGAGATGTTAGCAGTAGATCCTTTAAGTTGTGAGGTGGGGCCTCCATGGATTAGACTTGATTGTCCAGCACATCCCACAGATGCTCGATTGGATTGAGATCTGGGGAATTTGGAGGCCAAGTCAACACCTCAAACTCGTTGTTGTGCTCCTCAAACCATTCCTAAAGTATTTGTGCTTTGTGGAAGTGTGAAAGAGTTAAAGAGCCACAGCCACCAGGGAACACTGTTTCCATGAAAGAGGGTACATGCACTGCAACAATGCTTAGGTAGGTGGTACATGTCAAAGTCACATCCACATGGATGAAGGGATATATAATCAGGGACCCCCAAGCTCCCAAAAAATGGGGTGAAATATTTTTTTCCCCCAAAAATAAAAAGTCATGCCATAGAGGGTTAAAAGTTATAACTGCATGATGAAACCACTTTTTTTGTGTTTACGTACGCTGTACATGTCTGGTTTAAAGAATGTTTTTGCTCAGATGACCAAAATGTCCGCCCATTAGAGAAAAGTTTTGCTCAGCAAGAAAAGAAATTAGAGAGAACATTGGTTACAGTCAAGTAACCCCAAGCGTTTTCTGGATTATTGAAAGTCATTTTTATTTGTCCATGTACTGTATCACTCTGCAATCTCTACATGTGAAGTAAAATGATTTCTAGTTAATTTATTTGTCAAGTAATCTTGTATTGTGATAATGAGCAGTGATGACATAACACACTTTTAATATCTAGACACTTTTGTGCATCTGTAAACTTGACACTACAGAGAAATTAGCCATTTAAAAAATATATTTTAACCACCAGTATATTTAAATGAACAAATATGGTTGCAAGTTCCATCGTTATCAGCATGGTTCACTGAGTCGGTCGGTTTGTGTTTCCTGAAACCATCGTTCCAACGAACTTTCGCAAACAGTATCGCAGAGTTGCATGCTCTCGACCTGTGGTTACATACATAGTTTTTTGTTTACCTGACGTGGACTTAATAAATACTTAAGCAAAAAAAACAAGCTGACACTTAATCATATGTACAATCTACATATTTTATTTCAAATACATACATCATTTACATCTTTTAGTTTGTCAAGAGATTTAAAGAGCTGTTTTTGAAGAGTATGTATGTGCATATGTGCTCTAGTAGCCTACTTAAGAACGAGTCTATGATTAAATCGGGGATAAATAAAGCAAAATAACTTTAAAAATTAGAATTATTCCTCATGTCATTAATTTATAGCAAACCTTCTTGCATTAATTCGATCTTAAACGGATTCATTAAAATAAGTTATTACTGCACCACCTGCCTGATATCATTAACCAACATGATTGAATGACCCTTTTCACAGACTGTGATGACGTTTTAACGGTCATCAGCACCGTAAATCAATATGTCCTCCCCCTACAGGTTTATGTGTCCACATGCTGGTCAGTTTCAGTGCAGTCTGACCAACCTTGTGTTTGTGATGGAGGGAGAGGGAGAGGTGCTGTATAAAACTGTCTCATGGGATCCTCGTTTGTTAGATGGTTTGGGTCAGATGCAGCCTGCAGGACCCTTGTACAACATTGACTGTTTTTATGGTTTAATCTCAAGACTGCACCTTCGACATTGTGAAATCTCTGGTATGTTTATTTCTACATCCTAAATATGATGGATGTACTGTATATAATGATAATTCTCACATAATAATTCTCTTTTTTGACAGTATAAATAATCTATTTTTATGTGTAATAATATTAAATAATAATCTATCGTATGTGTTTTATAGAGGAAAGCAAGGACGGTTTGGCTGTAGCACATTTAACTGGTGGAAATATAGCAATAATGCAGCCTCTCCAAGTGACTGAAACTCATGTGATGATTGACATCACAGATCTCTCAATCTTTGGGCTCTTAAAAAGGATCTTTTCTGCTTCTCCTATCTGTGGCCAAGTACTTGTCTTTCTGCGACCAATAACGGTGAGACAGAAAGAAAAAATACTGGATGTCCATTTGCTGCCATGGAATGTTCCACTGTCAGAGGTATATTAGTTGTTTGTTCATGTGAAAGCAAACGATTGAATAATAAATCATTAATACTGGTCTTATATTACACTGATCCATATCAAATTTCCCTAAGGGACATACATTATTCAGATATATGGCTTTTCAACATATATAAAATACAAACCTGAGATGACTGATAAGTGAGAGTACATTAAACTACACTCTAAAAAAAAAGGTTCTATATGGCACCAAAAATGGTTCTTGGCTCGTAATCATAGCGGAACCTTTTTTAGTGCTATATAGCACCAATTTTGGTGCTTCAGTAGTTCTTCAGCGGTTCTTCAGTGGTTTTTCACCGGTTCTTTGACTAAGGTGCTATATAGCACCTCTGAAGAACCGCTGAAGAACCACTGAAGCACCAAAATTGGTGCTATATAGCACTTAAAAAGGTTCCCCTATGATTACGAGCCAAGAACCATTTTTGGTGCCATATAGAACCTTTTTTTTAAAGAGTATATTTAGTCATTATGTGAGGATGCTTTTCTGAAGATATTGGAAGGAACCATTTTTTTGTTACCTCTAGCTTTTATATCTAAAAACTCACAGCCTCTTACTCCCTTAAGGTCAAGGACCAGCATACAGAGAATACACACATTAAAACCAGTTCAAAATGTTCTCTTACTCCGGGAACAGAATACAGTCTGCGTTGCGAACCAGAGGAATATACAGTGCAGCCAGAGGTAACATCATGTCAGGTTGCATAAACATGTCAGCAACAAATAATTCTAATATCACTAAAATGTTACTGAGCAGCTGTTATCATTGAGATATTTTCTTGATTTCTAGTTGTTGTTGTTGTTGTTTTTTAACATTTTTGCATAATGAGTAATTTGTGTAATAGATTAACACTGTATTTTTTTTATGTGATTTTAGTTATTGAGTCTCTCACCTTCATATTGCTGTTCTTTTTTCAGACTGAGATGTTTGAGTGTAATTTTGGTCCAAACTATCATCCCACATTTGAAGTGTTTGTGAATGTCAACACCGAGGAGGTCAAGCTGAATCTTTTGGATAAAACTGAAGGAAAGGAAGTGTGGGTTCCACGACGAATTCTTCTCACAGGTAATGAATGATATTGGTGGTGACAGATGTTGCTAGTATTGTAACACTTTTTAACACATTGTAATTTGTAACACTCATTACAAAATTATAAAATTATATTAGTTACAAAACTTTGTACATTCTTCTTTCACATTCTACTCTGCAAAAAAATATTTTTTGAAATTGTAAATAAAATTATTGGAGTATGGCGTTCCCATGTTACTTTCCGTTTCTTTGTAATTATTTGTGAAATTTACTAGCAATTACTGAGTTAAGATTGTTTCCTAGCTTTTTCCAAGTATCACTCCAAACTCCTACTCCAAAATGTTTCAATATAATCAACAATGTATTAAATTGGGCACTAAGTGACCAATATACACTATATTGCTTTAAGTTTTGGGACACCTGCCTTTACTTGCACATGAACTTAATGACATCCCATTCTTAAGTCCTGACCTCAACCTGATAGAACACCAGGGATGGAAATTAACTTTTTTGTCCACCGGCCACTGTGGCTGGTGGATTTCAAAATCTACCAGCCACTCAATGTTTTTACCAGCCACTTTCTTGTTTTTAACCGATTAGTAATTAATACTACAAGCTCTACAATACTTAAGCAGTTTATTTAATCTCAAGTCTCAATTAAATACGGACAATTTCTCTTCCTCTCTTATACACACACAAACCATGAACTGATATACATTTCATTAAATGAGTAGGGCAGATTAATGGATGTGGCATTTGGATGATTCGTGGTCTTTTATGGCTTCCAGTTTTAGGTTTTTAGTCCCAACAATGAAACTATTAGTTTTGGCATCTTCTGAAGCGTGTTGACGACATACTAGGGTTGCCACCTTCAGTGTGGCAAAATAAGGGACACCCATTCACGACAATATAAAATGTTATATTATTTTACATTTGATAATTTAATTTATTCAAAAAGAACTCTTTAGTAGCCTATTTGGTGCACTTTAAAGGGATAGTTCACCCAAAACTAAAACATTCTGTCATCATTTACTCTCCCTCATGAGGTTTCAAACCTGTATGAGTTTCTATGTTCTGCTGAACACAAAAGAAGATATTTTGCAGAAAGTTTGTACCCAGGCTGCTTTGGGGGCACCATTGACTTCCATAGTAATCTTCCTGTGTGTTCAACATAACAACGAAATGTATACATGTTTGGAACAACTTGAGGGTGAGTAAAATAATGACATAAATTTCATTTTTGAGTGAACTGTCCCTTTAAGCAGTCATTCTGAACCACTAATCACTTTTTTTGACAATTCTGACAATTCTATTTATTTATTAATTTACTTAAATTATGACTATATTATTATGCAATTATTTGTCCCACTTTTATCTAAATATTATTTTAATAAATGTCAAACTTTATATGGCAGGATTATTTATTATGTATGATTAAAATGATACATTAATAATAACATTAATTAGGCTATAATCTATTAATTTTAACAAGTCTAAAATATATATAATAATTCTGTCTGCCAAGCTTTGATAATGTATGGAATTAATATTATATAAATATATTATCCATTTAAAAAAACATTAGGCCTATACCTTTAAAAGCACGGATGTGTCTGTCACATAGACCGGTCTGTCAGCGCTGCTGCTTTAAGTCAGACAGTCTGAGCTACTGAAATGCTTCACTGCAAAGTGTGCAGTTCGCCTGAGGTTCATCACGAGTTACTGGACAGACCCATTGATACCTTTTTTCTATTCAGGATGCGACGCGAGCTCGATATGTTTTTAAAAAACCGCGCAAGTTTACAGCTCATGTTCTCGAGACTCCGCCGCTATGGCAACAAAGCCGCTAAAACGCAACCACGCGCAAATTAACTTCTCTACTACTTATTGGGAATTTGATTTGTAACGCCACATTTTTTTTGAAGGTGTGCCTCCTCTAACAGTAGGCTATGCTATTTTTATTTACCCGCCACGGTGGCCGGTAGGTGAAGCGAGTTTACCCGCAACAACACAAAATCTCCCGCATTTGGCTGGTGGCGGGTGCTAATTTCCATCCCTGTAGAACACCTTTGGGATGAATTCGAGCGGAGACTGCAAGCCAGGCCTTCTCGTCCGAAATCAGTGCCTGACCTGACAAATGCGCTTCTTGAAGATTTGTCAAAAATGCCCATAAACACACTCGTAAACCTTGTGGAAAGCATTCCCATAGAGTTGAAGCTGTTATAGCTGAAAAGGGTGGGCCAACTCCATATTAAAGGGGTGGTAAACCACGATTTCACTATTCTAACTTTAGCTAGCGTGTAATGTTGCTGCTTTAGCATAAACAACATCTGCAAAGTTACAACGTTCAAAGTTTAAAGCAAAGGGAGATATTTGCTTTTAAAGAAATCCATTTCTAAGAACTACAGCAAACGGCCAGTAGGCGACTACACACATTCCTCCAGGGTTGGTGACATCACCAGGCTCAATATTTACATAAACCCCTCCTCCGAGAATATTAAAAAGGGGGTCGGGGGCGCCATTTTGTATCGCGGCGCTGTTGTGGTATAGTTAGGCTGGAGTGTTGTTGCCGCGATGCCGAGGAAACGCTGTTATATTCATCCGGATTGCAGGTCTGGGGTACTTGCTTTGTTCAGCCTTCATAGGGACAGGGGTGCGTTGCAGAGCGTTTAACATACAGCATGTTATATGCACGTGTGTATGAGACAGAAGGGAACTGGCACGTGCGGGGCTCCCCACATCTCACGGAGGGAAACTTTCACAATGTTCGCGAGTTCAACACCGGATTTGCACAACGTCAGCTGCGTGAGAGAAACGCGGCCAGTGTGTGAATGCACGACGCGCGCGGGGCTCCCTCCCGCAGCACATTTCACGGAGGAAAACTTTCACAATGTTCGCGAGTTCAATACAGGATATGCACAACGGCTTGACCTGAAAGCTGGATTTACAAACAGAAGCTGTTTACGGGCCACAACCTGTAAGTCTGATTTATTTTTCATCGATGTGTTTTCCTGTAATAGGTTGTAGCAAGGAAGTAAACAGATGACAACACTGTTCTGCAAACCAGTCTGTTAAAGGTCCCATGGCATGGCATTTTTCTATTATTTTATAATGTTTCCTGAGGTGTACTTATATTGTTAGTATGATTTTTACATCATAAAATATCATAATTTAGAAATAAAAGGCATTTTTTCTATACTGCCGTTTGCCCTGTGGCTGAAGGCCCTGTTACAAGAGGTGTGTCTGCTGTGAGACTTCAGTAAAAACGCCCACTGTTGTGATTGGCTGACATCTTTGCATTTGATATGAGCGGAGGGGGCGTGGTTTAACGAGGTCTACGAGGCACGAGCTGCTGCCAGAGAGATGGATGGACCGGAGTTCACTTCACATCGGTTCTGTCAGTCTCAGTTCAGTAAACTGTTTTAGTTACAGCATATACTTCAGGTTATTAGTCTAATTCTAGTCGGAGGGGCTGTCACTCATGTCAGAAAGTTAGTAACTTTAGTAAATGATGGATCAGCGCTGACTGGAGACGCGAACCGTTTAGAACGATTCAGTCCGATTTGGTGAACTGATTCGGTTCACTAAAAAGAACCGGTTCAAAAGAAAGATCGTTCGCGAACCGGACATCACTAACGTACCAGAGACTGAGCTCAGCGATTGCTAACAAAGTTATTTATAGTAACTACTGAGTTATGAGAGCGCTGTCTGTCAGCGCGAGTTTATTGTGTTTGTATTTGAGAGTTCTGAATAAACACGAGTCCCAGTCACGCCGAGTTCGTCTTCATCATTATTACCAACTTTGTAACACATGCAAAGTACCATTACAGCTGTCGAGATGAACGAGTTATGAGTAAGTGTTGATAATACCATTATTTTTAGATGTTCCTATCATTTGGAAAGCGTCAGTGACGCGCATTGAGTACACAGCGCAAACAAAGACACAACAGCAGTAATCGAATGTAATCCAGTTTATTGTGGGGCTAGGCTGCCTAGCCCGGATACCCTCACGCTTACCCCCTTCTGCTTAATCTCGTGCCGCGTTTGGTGCCTCCGCTGTGGGCCAGATGCAGTACTGGGGGTCGGGGATGTTGGAGGCCGACCCGTCAGTGCAGCCCGAGCCTCGGCGTGTGTAAGGTTTATCTCTAAAGATGTGACTCTGCATGTTGAGCAGAAACGACTGTATGCACATTGTAGAACCGATAGACGCGACGAGGACGTACAAAAACACTGACTCACAAGATAGAAAACACGAAAACACCGTTCTGTCGGGAGAGAGAGAAGCCGCAGCGTGTGCATGAATAATAAATAATTAGCTATACATAAGAAATCACTGATCACAGATCAGAAGGAGCTGAAAAAAGACTTCTGTTTTCATTTGTACATCCAAACACTGAGAAACTGCCAGCGTTCACTCGTTCACAAGCAATGATGCAATGATCTCTCGAGCGTTTGCATGGGCGTGCCAGATTCTCTGGGTGGGGGAAAGGGAGGTAACCGTTCCTGCTTGGACGTCAAACCAGGAGACTTCAGGATTGGCTCGTCTGGCCTGTCATTTTCTCAAAGGCAGAGAGAGACAGCCAGAACTCGGGTTTACACCGATCAACATTTCTGTCCACTTGGGGACAATATTCAGGCTAGGGGAACTCATATTAATGTTGAAAAACCTCATAAAATGAAAATTTCATGCCATGGGACCTTTAAATGCTTATTCATACTTAACGTTATCCGACGAACACCTAACGTTACAAACACTAACGTTAAAATCTCAACAGCGAACTTGGCATTAGTGTAAATGATTCTTTGATTAGAGCTTTTATGTATTATTTATCTACAGGCATGCTAAACATGGTTCTGTGTGTGATTTGGCTACTATAGTAAAGCCAGTGTTTAGTGTTTTGGGTTAATAGTTCTTGCGACAGACATTTGGCTATAATCGTTCTAAAAATACAAAAGTAACAGTGCCATTCAGTAGCGATCACTATAGATCCTCAGTCTTTACTCATTAGGACTGAACAGGTTCTGCTCGATCATCTTCACTAAAATGTTCTGGGTCTGATTCGGGCTCAGATTGGTATGGTTTTATTGACGCCATTGTTTCTAATACTGACCAAAGCACAGTCTACCGGTAAAGGTAAGGGGCGTGACGTTTCCGACAAACGTACACTGCGGTTAGCGAATCACAACACACTGGGCCAGCTAACCAATCAGAGCCCATCGCGTATTTTTGAGGGACTGGCTTCATACAACCCGGAAAGCATCAGACCGTTTTACAAGGAGGGACAGAGCAGTGTAGAATAAATGTCAAATATATGAAAAATAATGATTTTTTTTTTAAAACGAAGCATGAACACATGTTACAGTGCACCCCACAAACACAATCAAGCCTTCAAAACAATGTGTTTTACCACCCCTTTAAACCCTATGGATTAAGAATGGGATGTCATTAAATGTGCATGTAAGGCAGGTGTCCCAAAACTTATGGCAATATATTATGTGTATATATTTATGCAGATTTTCAGTGGTCAAATGTCTCATCAGGTAAAGATGCAGACCCTCCTGCTCACAAAAGGCTCACAGGTATGAACTCAAAGATGTATTTCAATTGCTTGTTTATTCCATCCATCCATCCATGTAACTTTTTTTGTTTCAATCAGAATGTGAATTTGTGAAAAAACACAGAGATAAAGTCATTCAGAGAGTTTCATCAGTGATGGCGATTGCTGATGGTCTGAGGACCAAAGACATGATTCCAGATGAAATGTACAGTAAAGTTTATGCTGCAGAAGCACGACAGGAGAAAACAAGACGCTTGTTGGATGTTGTTGACTCAGGAGGAGCTGCTGTTAAAACAGAATTCTACAGACTTCTGAGGGAGAACGAACCTCATCTAGTAGATGAACTGGAGTCTGGACCCAGTGGACTGTCAGTTTAAGATATAAACTCTCTTTCTCTCTCTGTGTGTGTGTGTCCACTATTTTCAATGTTTTTGAAAGAAGACTCTGCTCACCAAGCCTGCATTTCTTTGATCCAAAATACAGCAAAAATTATTATTAAAATTCAAAATCATTAAATGAATCATTAAAATTAAAATTGTGAATTATTTTTACAATTTAAAATAACTTTTTTTCTATTTGAATATATTTTAAAATGAAATTAATTTCTGTGATTCAAAGCTGAAAACAGCATCATTACTCCAGTCTTTAGAGTCACATGGTCCTTCAGAAGTTGATTTGCTACTCAAGAAACATTTATTATTATTATCAATGTTGAAAACAATTGTGTACAATTTTTTTTCAGGACTACTTAATGGATAGAAAGTTCAACTGACCCAAAGCTTTTGAACGGTAGTACAATGTTACAAAAACTTTCTATACATGGGCGTCACTAGGCCCTTTTTTGGGGGGCTTCAGCCCCCCCTAAACTTCTGTCCAGCCCCCCTAAAAAATGATGATTAACCTTTATAACATATGAAACTTGAGGGAGGCTTCGGTTTCGTCCCGTCTTCTAATCAGCGCGCGACTCAACGTCAAGTGCAAGATATGTAAGTAGCAAAAACTAAGCATTTCATATTTGACAGCTGCTTCAAGTCAGAAATGTTAAACAAATGACAAAAATATTCAGGCAAATTAATAAACTTTTGTCTAATTTCGCCATTTTGAATTGAAATAGGCCTATCTATGTAATTTCATTTATAATATAATTAACAAACAAGAATTTTAACAAAGCCGTTTTCTTCAGATTAGGCATAAGATTAATGAATGTGTGCATATTGTAAATTAATATAATTCCATTTGTAGCATTCAGTAAATAAAAAAGTTCAGCTTTTTTCAGCCTGTATTGGGCATAAGATTAGTAATGAATGAACTTGTGCATATTGTAAATTAATTTAATAAATTTAGTTACCTAGCTTTCCTGGTAGCCTTCAGAAAAATAACATGTCTATGAAAATGATTAATAAAACATATAAATATCAGTTAAACATATGTTTTACTGTCTTCACTGACGAAAATGGAAATACTTTATCAGTCATATCTGCCCACTGACATGGTTTTCAAGCTATTGTTTTCTAATTGTTTGGCATTCAGAACATCTTAAAATGCACATATGTAGATCATGAAAATCAACATTTGGGATCTCAGTGATTATAAACCTGCCTACATTGTATGATTAAGGGATTTACAATATGGTCATGCAGAATAAGGCATTAATATTTATTTTACAAGTAATAATAAACAGACAAAATCCTAATATGCATACTAATAAGCTACTAGTTAATAGTGAGAATTGGACCCTAAACTAAAGTGTTACCATTTTTTTTCATACCCTAACTGGGGGCTGAGCCCCCCTAAAATAAAAATCCTTGAATCGCCCCTGTTTCTATATCAGATAAATACTGTTCTTTTGAACTTTCTATTAATCAAAGAATATCAGTTTGATTCTGCATGGTTGATGTGCACTCAATTGCTGTCACTAACATTTTATCATAAATCACTGGCATATAAAATATAATTGCGTCTTAAAGGTGCTGTATGTAAGAAAGACAGCCGGTGGTTGAAATTAGGGATGCACCGATATGAACATTTTGGCCGATACCGATAACCGATAATTCTTAATATTTGAAAGCCGATAACCGATATATTGGCCGATAAATCTAAATACAAATTTTAATAAACTCTGAGAGCCTGATTACAAAAACAAAAGGCTCACCATTAAAAGCCATGTCCCAAACACTTCAACATAAATCAAACCTATACACTACAGTAGCCTATTTGAACCAGTGTGAGATTCCTTACCTTTTCAAATTAATTTTACACTCCTATGGCCAACATTTTTTTTTTAACACTTTACAATAAGGTTTAATTTTTGTTAGTATTAGTTAACCAACAATGAATGAACAATACTTCAACAGGATTTATTAATTTTAGTTCATGTTAATCTCAACATATTCAGACCCAAAGTTGTGTCTTTTAACATTAGGTATGAACTGTGAATGGACTGTTACAAAACACAAACGTTTTATTACTAAAAGAAACAAAGGTTATTGCTCTCTGTTTGTTCATGATAGTTAATGCATTAATAAAATGAGACCTTATTTGTAAAATGTTACCAAAAATTATATTGTCTAAAAAATAAAAATAATATACCTAAATAATGCAAACAAGTAATTGAACAGCATTACTTAGGCTGCATAATAAAGAATCAGAATGCAAGTGCATGAAATAACCTCCGCACAGACGATAAAGAAATGGTTTTAATCAAACCATATTGTTGATGGAAATGATACGAGAACAATAAAAGTGCTAATTATAAAAAATAATGCTTCTGTGTTTTTGAAAAAAAAAAATATGTTTAATATTACAGTAATAGTACACATCTGTAATATTAGTCTAGTCTATTAGGAATAATGTTGCTGTTTGAGAGCGCGCTGAAGCTGGAGAGAATGAACGAACAACCATAAACTGAAGCGCTTAGAAGTTTAATTAACAACTAAACGCATCATATATGAGAACAATCAGATATTTATACAAAATAAATATAATATTACAACTTATATTAGCACAAAATCACGCATAGGTGATTTTTATTTTTTTAATTATTTAAATTGAACAATTTATTACAAGTTTAAAGTATACTTAAATATATAAATAAATACAAAACACAATTAATTTAACAAATTCACAGTAAAACTAAAGCCACCAATACAACAGGCCTAATTTAACACGAAATAACAGTTACAGTAATAACAGCCGTAGTCTGTATTCTTGGTATGCTACAAACCAGCTTCAAACTTCAGCTTTATTTAGCAGAAATATGACCATATTCTCTGGCTTAATATTTTAGAACGCATCGCCTTATTGTTTCCATGGCGACGCGTCATGCTTCCCACATGACACACAGCAGCCACAATAGTGCTGTATGACAGCTCAGCTGTATCGGGTTTATTTCGCTTTTTCTTTTTTATTCTAAAATATTCATAAACTTGTTAACTATGTCATGAACTATCTGATATTCTGATTTTCAAATATGCGTGAGTGAATGTGTGTTAGTTGATCTATAATGCACGATGGGCGGCGCCATGTTAGTTTGCGCCTCAGAGAATCGGATCTGTCGGATTTACATCACATAAATTCCTCCTTGTCTCACAAAATACATTAAAGGTCCCGTTTTTCCTGTTTTTTTAAGCTTTGATTGTGTTTACAGTGTGCAAAATAACATGTTTTCATGTTTCGCGTGTAAAAAAACACAGTATTTTTCACACAATTACTTATCTGTATACCGCTGTTTTCACTGTCCTAAAAATGGCTTGAGGATTTCCTTTTTCTTTGAAGTCCCTCCTTCAGAAATACGTAACGAGTTCTGATTGTGCCAGCGGTTCCCGTGTTGTTATTCGACAGCAGCTTAGCGCACGTTGCCCGGAAAGGTCACGCCTCTTACCATAACGGGGAGATGCATGCACTCAAAGTACAACGTCCCTGGGAAGGCCAAACAAAGGGGATTTGACTCGAGGATGAAAATAACAGCGTCTCGACGACATGGCGACAAACACACTCTACGAACGCAACACTTCCTCTTCTCCACGTGGGAGAGCAACAAGACCACGCCCCCTTTTTATATTGAATAATAGTCAAGTTATAACGTATAATGTTTTTGCCACTCCCATAGACATCAGTGTGTGTTTTTGCTAGTACTTATGAGCATTTAAATGTCTGGAACCTAAAATAAACATTATGTGGTTGAAAACACTGAATTGTTGTGATATGTGACGAGCACTGAGCGTGTCTGTCTCTGGTTTGGCGCCAGCCAAAGAGCGAAAGCACGTTTGAATTTAAGCGTATACTTATGCCGGTTTCACACTGCACGCACAAGCTTGCATTTGTTACAGGTCTGCAAAGAAACAGGCGTCTTTCCAGTGCAACACATTTAATAGAAGAATGTTTTTTGAAAAGAAGAATGAAAGATACAGTGTCAATTATAAATGGAGCGTCTCAGTTCTCTTATTTCTCAAGTCATTTCATAACCAACTATTAGTGTTCCTGCTGCACCTCCAGAAGTGAGTGTAACGTTTTATTAACCTTTATATTAATCTGTGCAAATCGCTTGCACGCTTCACAATGAATGCGGCTTAAGTTTATAGGGTAAGTTACATTACGGCATGCTTTCTATGTATGACTTTCTCAATATAATTCATAATCCCACGTTTATAATGAACAACGCGTTATGGTTATTGTGTTATTACAAACTGTGTACGCTGGTGATAAAGTTAACTAGGTAACAATGAACTAACGTATACATCAGTAAACACATAGCATTTGTATCTCACTACGCTACCCTGCCAGTATACAAAGATAGATCAAAGTGACATTACATTAACCAACCATTCAGAAACGTCCTGTTCGAACTTCGTTGGGGCCGTCATCTTGTTCCGGGTCCGACTCCGACTCTAAATTGATACGGTTGCACAGATGTGTCCTCAGAGACTCCCGTTGCCATTCTTTCTTGAAAATATACCCTCAACTGTTGTCAAGGCAACAATCCACGTGTTGTGTCAAACGCCCCACAGAACAGAGGGGCGGGGTGAGCAAAGCTTATTATCATTTAAAGTTAAATGCATTGAAATGGCTTGCTGAAAACAGAGCTGTTTTTGATCAGGTAAAATGAGTGTTCTCTTTCATCATCTCGTGTTCGAGATCCACCTATGGGAAGGGCATCCGTACATGACCTCTGCAGAAGCATCCAATTGCACCAAGTCTGACAAGACAGGCAGGAGCACGCAGCCAATGCCCAGTAAGGCCCCACCCCTTACCTACGGGCATATATAGTCTGCATGCGCTACTGTACATCAGTTGACATTTGCTTCTCGCGATCTCTACACGGAAACAGCTCGATCGAATTTGCGCTGCTCACTTAAATACTGCAGGAGGCAATATCCTCGGATCAGCCTCCGCCAGGCGTGACAGTTCCTATTTCTGCTAGTTTGCTGTGTCTGCTCTCGGAGCCGCCCGTGCTCTCACTCGTCTTCCTGTTCCATGGCTGCCACCACAGAGTTTTTCGCCGGTATGTCGCTCTCTAACTCTGCTTCTGCCAGCAGTAGCGCATCACAGGCCTGCCCGGCCGCTTGTGGTGCGCTCATCGCCGCTAAGGATCTTCACCAATACTGCGTGGTTTGCTTGGGCCTCAAGCACGCACAAGAGGCCTTAGAGAATCCGGAGAACTGCAGTCACTGCCTAGTGCTGCCAAAGAAACTCTTGCGACGCCGCCTCAAAGTTGCCGCTACCCAGTGGGGCGTTCTCAAGTGTGCAGACTCAGATGTGGAACACGGTGACGCCAGCGCGCTACCGGGGACCCTTCGCGGGCAACCTCCCGCTCGCCGACGATCCGGCCGGGTCCGGTGACGAAGACGACGCAGGCATTCTCGGGGTCTCAGAGGACGAGGAGGCCATCCCGCCCTCTGGTATTCCCCAGGCCAGCACCCCCACGGTCTTGCCTCAGTCCATCCTCCTGGATGTGTGTGAGCGAGCGGCCGCTCGTCTCAATATCGAGTGGCCGGCTCCACAGAGCGCCACCGACCAGGAGAGGGATATTTATGACGGGAAAGTGCTGGGAGCTCCCCCTGGCCCGAGGAAACAACTTTTTCCCGTTCTTCCAGCGTGCGCTAAGCACATGAGGCACTACTGGAGCGACCCGCTTGACTTTAAACACGGTCTCGCGGGTCTGGAGATTAAGGATATGGTGGCTCTCGGCATGGGCGAACCGCCCGCTATTGAGCCCTCCATCGCCAGGCACCTCATCCCAGTCCAAGGAGGGCTCCTCGCCCCCCCTAAACCGGCCCTTCCTAACAAGATGGACCGTTTTTCTGCTCCAGTGCACCAGGCCGCTTATAAGTCCTCGGTATGGCTGTGAGCGCCCTGAATATCTCCTCCCTCCACTCCGCTTACCAGGCGGAGATTCTGGACGACCTGGGCAAACAGCTGGACAAGGGATCTCCTTCGCCTGCACTATGGAAAGAGATCATCACGGTTAACGATCTCGTTCTCCGTAACGCTCGTCAGGCCGTCCAAGCCTGCGGGCTCTCCATGGCGCTTTCTGTAGTGGGAGAGCGCTCAACCTCTCGGGCCTACCGGATAGCGAAAAAAGACATGTCGCAGGCGCCCCGATAGAGCCCGGCCGTCGCACTGATGCAACAACGGTGTGAAAACAAGAAGAAGGAGGACGAGGCCCAGAAAGGCCGCCCCACGCCAGGTTCCCCCTGCGCGGTTGTCTAACCCCCCAGGGGTCTGTTGTGAGGAAACACAAAAAACACGTTAAATCAGACGAATCATATGAATTCGTTACAGAGCGATACCCTCTCTCTGCATGGAAAGTTTTCTCTGCAAAGAGTGGACAGCTTTCTGGACCCACGCATTCCGTCCCTAGTTTCTCCACTAGAGGGCGCCATCGCAGCACAAATAAGCCAGCTGGGCAAACACGAAGCCAGCACGGCGCAAGTGGGCATGCTCGCGAGCCGTGTGTCGGCTTGGCGAGCTGCAGAACCACCCGAATGGGTATTGCGTACAATATCGCAGGCTTATCGTCTGCAGTTTGCAATGAAACCCCCACGTTTCAGCAGCGTTCGTTTTTCTCACACACGGCGCACGTTCTGAAAGAGGAAATCTCCTCTATGCTGAGCAAAGGTGCGATTCAGGTGGTACCCCCCAATCTGATAAACCAGGGTTTTTATTCTCATTATTTCCTGGTTCCAAAGAAGGACGGTTCCCTCCGTCCTATTCTGGACCTCAGGGTGTTGAACAAACATTTGAGGAAATACAATTTCAGAATGTTAACTCATGGTTCGCTCGCCCGCGCCATAAAACGGAACGACTGGTTCACATCGGTCAATCTGAAAGATGCTTTTTTCCACATAAGCATTTATCCACCGCACAGGAAGTTTCTTCGTTTCGCCTATCAAGGCATTTGTTACGAATTCACGGTCCTGTCATTTGGGATGAGTCTAAGCCCTCGCAAGGACACCTGCCGTGTGCTCGCGCACATTACATCTCTGGGCTTCACGGTGAATGTGAACAAAAGCAATTTTACACTCAGCCAGAATGTGATCTTCCTGGGCATGGAGCTTAACTGAGTCTCCATGCGAGCGCGTCTCTCACAGGAGCGTGTTCTCTCTCTGATGAACTGTCTGTCGCGGTTCAGAGAGGGGACGAGGGTGCAATATCGCACTTGTCTCAGGCTACTGGGTCTTATGGCTTCATCTATCCAGGTTTTGCCACTAGGACTCCTGAGAATGAGGACGTTCATGAAGTGGGTTTTGTCCAAGCGGCAACCTTCCACAGTTTCTCTTGAAGCCAATACGGAAGTGCCTTAAACTGCAATTATTCGACTGGCCGCTAGGGACAGGCTCCAGAAGGGAGCAGAATCTCATTGAGCCCCATGTTAAAATGGCCAACTTTACAGCAGAATAAAGCATGTTTACAGCCTGGTACAAATTGTGGTTTTAGTCTATACGGCTAATTTTGCCCTTCATGACAACTGTGAGGGGGGTGAATTTTTTTTATAACTCATTTGTTTACATTATATAAAGCATTAAAGTTCTGCATAATTAAGGGCGTGGCCACTTCGAGTGACAGGTGGAAAGCCATTTATCTGCTGTCTGTCATTGCGTCATTTAAGCTCCGCCCACATCCCGCCTTTTTGCCCATTTTCTGTTATCCGGGACTGACGCACGATGATGCGCTGCCAAGATGGCAACGGCCATCTCGTCCATACTTTGCGCTTCAGTACGGCTCATCAGAAATCCTATGGGTGACGTCACGGACAATACGTCCATATTTTTTTACAGTCTATAGTTTTGTCACTACATTTCAGCCTGTTACACGATCTTTGCCGCTTTGTAACAGTCCCTGTTACAGGCTACGCGCACCTGTGCTGCAGCTCTGCGCCACTGGAAGAGCGTGGACTTTTACGCACAGGGCGGCCCTCTGGGGACGATTATGTTGCGGAAAGTTGTGACGACGGATGCGTCCTTAACAGGCTGGGGTGCCACCGGAGAGGACAGAACTGTGAACGGTTTGTGGCCGAGCAAACTACATTCAGAGCACGTAAATTATTTAGAGCTTCTGACTATTTGGAAGGTTCTGAATCATTTTCTGCCTCGTCTGCAGGGACATCATGTGCTCGATCTATTCACCTCGCACGAAACAGCCATTATCCTATGTTCTTCTCGCTAGAGGACTTGGCCCGTGGCCCAGAGTGCTGCTGTATGCCTTTCACTGGCCAGGGTGAAAGAGGGGCACCTGTCTCTCATCCTGATAGCGCCCAGGTGGCCCAAAGCGCCCTGGCTGGCGGAGATAATCCCTCTGTTACATGCCCAGCCGTGGCGCCTCCCCCTCCGCACAGACCTATTGTCTCAAGCTAACAGGGAGATTTATCACCCAGACCCGGACAGGGTAGCTCTCTGGGCCCGTGAGAGGGCGAACCTGAGCGCGTTAGGGCTTCCCCCGCGCGTGGTGGCTACTATACAGAATGCCAGGGCCGTTTCTACACGGTCCTTTTATGGCTGTACGTGGCAAGTGTTCGATGAGTGGTGTGATGGGCGGGGTCTCACTTCATATCAGTGCTCAGTTTCTGATATTTTGTGTTTCCTCCAAGACCTTATGGATAAAGGAAGGTCATTTTCCACTATTAAGGTCTATCTGGCAGCTATCTCTGCTTGTCATGTGGGTTTTGAGGGCTCAACGGTTGGGCAGCATCCTCTAATCCGCAGATTTATGAAGGGTGCCCGTTGTTTGTTGCCAGTCATTAGGAGGACGATCCCCGGATGGGACCTCTCCATTGTGCTGGAAGCCCTGTCTCAATTCCCTTTTGAGCCTCTGGGGAATATTTCGCTAAAGTTGCTGTCCTTCAAGACAGCTTTGCTCTTGGCCTTAGCCAAACGTGTCAGTGAGCTCTCGGTTCATCCCTCGTGCATTAAATTCTCTCTGGGTGGAGATAAGGTTTTCCTTAAAGGCTGATTTATACTTCTGCGTCGGACCTACGCTGTATCCTCTACGGTGCAAGTTACTCGTTGGTTTTCATTTATACTTCTGCGTTGTTGTCTGCGTCAATGTGCAATCCACATGCAGACCGCTAGAGGCAGTGTCCGCGGGCATGTTGATGGTAACCCACAGTATTGTAGCGACTATGAGTCAGATAAAATAATAACTCAACAGGGAATTTAAATTAAAATGAAAGAGACTCGAATTACACTATAATTTATAAATAATTCAGAATTAATGTTTACACCTTAACTTATTCGTCCACCGATATGTAAGAACTTAAAGGGGACTCTGTTAAAGGGAAACAGGTCTATTTAGCTCAAATTAATGAATTAATGAATTCATAGGGAATTTTGAGAGTCTATTTTACAGCCGAGCAAATTACTCTTCCAGCGTTCATTTGAAGGGCCTTAAATATCAACTCTGCAGTGTATATTTATATCACTATTTTGTGGTGTGGTTATGTGTTATCACAGGTCTCTTTAAGAGGGAGGGGCTTGTGAGAGGAGAGGGTGTAAAAATAAAAGATGGTTGACACGGAATGGGCTGGATCTCTTTTTATTGAATAATGCGACATGGTGTCAGAAGTAAAAGGAATATAAGAGCGCAACAGTGAAGAGCGGCAAGATACAGAGAGAGAAAAAAAAAAAAAAGGTCAGCGGCAGTTGAGCGATCAGCATGAGCGAGGACGAAGCGGGTCCCGCCGCGGCAGCGGCGCATCAACAGGTTCAGCCGGGACCAAGTGTACCTCCGAGCGCCACCTTCACGATTCAGCCTCCGGAGCCTTTCAACTTCGCAAAACCTCAAGAGTGGGAGAAGTGGATTCGGCGGTTTGAAAGATTTCGACAGGCCAGTAATCTACATGTCAGCTCACAGGCTAATCAAGTGAATACATTAATATACTGCATGGGAGACGAGGCAGACGATGTTTTGAGAGGACAGCCGTTATCTGAGGTGCAGCGGCACGAGTACGAAACTGTTAAAGAGACATTCAACAAATTTTTTGTGCCCAAAAAGAACGTAATCTACGAACGTGCAAGATTTAATTCAAGGGTGCAGCAGCCAAATGAATCAGTTGATAACTTCATAACAGCCCTATATGCTCTGGCAGAAAACTGTAGCTATGGAGCCCTTCATGATGAGCTGCTCAGAGATAGACTCGTAGTTGGTCTAAGAGACGGTACACTATCTGAGCGGATGCAGCTGGACAGAGACCTCACTCTTGAGAAAGCCATTAATATGGCACGTCAGTCAGAAGTCATAAAAAAACAACAGACTGACTTGAGAGGCGAAATAAAAGGTGGAGCGGAAATTGATGCTGTAGCAGCAAAAACAAATAAAAAAACAGCAAAACAGAGCCCATCAAAATTTAAAGCCAGCAGTTTTCACAAGTTTGCATCAACCCCATCTCAGATCAAAAATGAGAAAAGACACTGTCAAAGATACGGAAAAACGCCAGGTCATGGGAAATGGCAATGCCCGGCCAAAGATGTTTCATGCCACACATGTGGAAAAAAAGGCCACTACAGCAAGGTGTGTAAAACTGCCAAAAATGTGCATGCCATTGATGCAGCAGAGTACAGCGAACCAACAGAGCCCTGGTTTTTAGGCACAGTAGAGGCGGGCCAGGATGCTTGGGCTGTCGAGCTATTCATTAGACACCATAAAGTAAGATTTAAAATTGACACAGGTGCAGACGTCACAGTCATTCCAGAGTCTACGTTCAGAGAGGTAACAAAAAGGACATTCACTCTGGAAAATGCAGATAAGCCACTACTGGGGCCAGGAGGGACTCCACTCTCTGTAATGGGGATGTCCCAGGAGTCACTTAGTAAAGGTGAGCTCACGGTGCAAGAGAATGTGTATGTGGTTAAAGATCTGCACACAGCACTTCTCGGTCGGCCAGCAATTTTAAAGCTCAATTTGGTAGCTCGGCTCGACAGTGTCGATACAGACATGCTCAAAAGACTGTACCCAAAGGTATGTCAAGGCCTAGGTATGGTACGCCAGCCCTACACAATCAAGCTCAAACCAAATATGACTCCATTCTCACTGGCAACTCCTAGGAGAGTTCCACTTCCTTTGCTGGATAAAGTTAAGAAGGAATTAGAGTGCATGGAGCAGTTGGGAGTCATAACAAGGGTTGAGGAGCCGACCGACTGGTGTTCAGGCATGGTACCAGTACCCAAGAAGAACGGGACAGTGCGTATTTGCGTTGACCTCACCAAATTAAATGAGGCTGTATGTAGGGAGAAGTACATTTTGCCTTCGGTAGAGCAGACTCTTGGACTGCTGGGTGGGGCTAGGGTCTTCAGCAAATTGGACGCAAACATGGGGTTCTGGCAGATTCCACTGTCGGACCAATCAGCCAGATACACAACATTTATAACCCCATTTGGAAGATTTTTTTTCAATAGGCTGCCGTTCGGCATTGCTTCAGCACCGGAGCATTTTCAGAGACGCATGTCCATGGTCATAGAAGGACTGTCAGGGGTAGTGTGCCATATGGATGATGTGCTCATCTGGGGTGAGTCTCAGCCTCAGCATGACGAGAGATTACACGCAGTGTTAGCTAGGATTGAAAAAGCTGGAATCACACTGAACCTGGAGAAGTGTGAGTTAGGCAGACGGGAGGTCAAGTTTCTGGGTCATATCATTTCAGAAAGCGGAGTGAGACCTGATCCAGACAAGACTAGAGCGGTGCTGGAGATGAAAGAGCCATCTAACATCAGTGAAGTTCGCAGCTTCCTTGGTATGGTAAACCAATTAGGTAAATTCATCCCATGCCTTGCAGAGAAGGACAGGCCGTTGAGGGACCTTCTGTCAAAAAGAAACCACTGGTGTTGGGGTAGAGCTCAGCAAGAAGCCTTTAGTGAACTTAAGCGTGAGCTTTCATCCCCACCTGTACTAGCTTTGTACAATCCGAACAAAGAGCTGAAACTGTCGGCTGACGCATCATCATACGGTCTTGGTGCTGTTCTTCTGCAGAAAGAGGAGGAGCAGTGGAAACCTGTGGCATATGCGTCACGTTCACTTACCCCCACAGAGCAACGGTACGCCCAAGTGGAAAAGGAGGCTTTGGGTCTGACCTGGGGATGTGAAAGGTTCAAAGATTTCCTCATAGGACATCACTTCCATCTCGAGACAGACCACAAACCTCTGGTGAGCCTGCTGGGTATTCAAGAACTAGCAGAACTTCCTCCGAGGATTCAGAGATTCCGCATGAGATTGATGAGGTACAATTACACCATCACACATACAGCGGGCAAAATGTTGTTAACAGCCGACACGTTGTCTCGTTCGCCAGTAACTTACAGCGGAGGAGAACACAATTACGATGCAGACTTGATGGAAGACACCAACATCTATGTAGAGACTGTTATAGGGTGCATGCCTTCCAGCACTAACTATTTAACCGAACTCAAAGAACAGCTAAAAAGAGACCCCACCTGTTCCGAAGTGATGGAACGATGCCAGGAAGGATGGCCGGACCTTAGCCACATAACAGGAGAAGTAAGAAAATTCTGGCCTGAAAGAGCGGTCCTCACAGTCCATGATGGTCTTCTGTTAAAAGGCTCGCGGCTGGTGATACCTGCAGCTATGCGCCACACAGTTCTGGAGAAGCTGCACGAAGGGCACCAGGGGGTTGCAAGATGTAGACTTCGTGCTCGAGACTCAGTGTGGTGGCCGGGTCTAAGTGGACAGATAAACGGGCTTGTTCAAAATTGTACAACATGTATTAAAGAACGAGTCAATCCAACCGAGGTGTTAATGCCCTCTGATTTTCCAGCCAGACCGTGGCTTAAGCTGGGTGCAGACTTGTTTTCAATGCACGGAAGCACTTATCTACTGGTGGTGGACTATTTCTCCAGATTTGTGGAGATAGCCAAACTAACCCCTGCAAGATCTGATGACGTAATTGTGCACTTAAAGTCTATGTTTTCACGGCATGGAATTCCAGAGATCCTTTTCTCAGATAATGGACCTCAATTTTCCAGCCAGATGTTTGCAAGCTTCGCAGTGGACTATGGCTTCAACCACATCACCAGCAGCCCGAGATTCGCTCAAAGCAATGGAGAAGCCGAGCGTCACGTTCAGACGGTAAAACACCTGCTCAGCAAAGCAAAAGACCCCTATTTGGCAATGCTGGCATACAGAACAACACCATTGGCAAATGGCTACAGTCCTGCTCAGCTCCTAATGGGACGAAGACTACGCACACCGATACCACAGCATCACTTGCTTCTGATTCCAAACCTCCCTGATTACACTGTTGTAACAGCAAAGGAAAAGGAAAAGAGAGAGAAGCAGACTGCCAGTTTCAACACACGTCATCGTGCAAGACAACTCAGTCACCTTTCTTCAGGTCAGAGAGTTTGGATTACAGACACAAAGACTGAGGGGACTGTGGTTGCATCCCATTCAGCACCTCGTTCATACCTGGTGGAAAGCCCTCAAGGCACCATCCGAAGGAACAGGCGTCATCTGGTTCCTATGCCAGACACCAAACCATGTGCTGAAGTGTTTACAAAATCTAATGATCAAACAGAGGTTGGGGAGCATCCTCCAGAGCCTTCAAAGGACCAAACAGTCCAAACTCCCAGGTTATACAAAACACGTTCAGGAAGAACAGTGATTCAACCAAAGAAGTTGGACTTATAAGTCACTGGAAAGCTAATTTGGGTTTCACATACAGTGAGGTGAAAAGAAGAGTAAAAAAAAAATGTAAATGGGAAAAATGTTAATGCAGTGTTTAGAGGAAAAAATCCACTAGTTCGCTTATTTTGAATGTGAATATTCTTGGTGTATAAGTTCAAAAGTAATTTTGAAGGAAAAGGAATGTTCGTGTTGATATAGGTTTACTGTTTTAGTGTTTGGTTCTTGGAAAGGGGAGATGTGGTGTGGTTATGTGTTATCACAGGTCTCTTTAAGAGGGAGGGGCTTGTGAGAGGAGAGGGTGTAAAAATAAAAGATGGTTGACACGGAATGGGCTGGATCTCTTTTTATTGAATAATGCGACATATTTAACACTATTTGAAACACTATTTAACAGCCAGGTAACTTAGATCGGCAGTTCAAGACATTAAATTCAAAAGAACATAACACAAGAACAGTTACCTTTGAATACTAACGGAACTTTATTGAATACAAACGGAACTTTATTGATTACTCTAACACAGGGGTCCCCAAACTACGGCCCGCGGGCCGAATACGGCCCGCCCCCACATTTGGACCGGCCCTCTGAACCAGAGTCATGCACGGGCGGGTACCCGACGGGTGATCCGCGAATATTGCTGAAACGGGTGAAAAAAACATCCTAACTGTGTCAGATACGGGTGCGGGTTGGACAAGGGACAAACACGGGTCTAAACAGTCACGTGCAAACGAATATATATATATATATATATATATATATATATATATATATATATATATATATATATATATATATATATATATATATATATATATATATATATATCAGGGGCGCGGGAAGTGGGGGTGCTGAGGGGGCTGCAGCACCCCCTGGTTTCAAAGGATTGCAATGCACATTTTTGTTCATTTACATTTATTCGTTTTTAGGATTTAATCATTTATTTGTAATAAACATTTTAAGTGGCCCATTCAAAAGTATTATTTATATGTTGAATTATGTTTTTAAAACATAGCCTACATGAGGTCATATTGTGACCGTTGCGGTGTGTGCGTATAGAAAGAGCGGTAATATTTCCTCCAGTGGAGCGCGCCTTTCTGGAGATTCCGTTGATTTCTGAAGCTCATTCCGCTCAGCACCGCGCGCTCAACCCAGAACTCCCTTTGTGACATTCTTGATCAAATATAGGCCTATCTGAAATAGGGCTGCCCCAGACTAAGGTTTTTTTTTTCTTTTTTTTTTTTTTTTCTTCTAGTTGTTCATTTAAGCCGTTGTTCACGCAGCGCGCCGCCTCCATGTCATTGTCTGTTATAGGCTATTTGCTTATTATTTATTAAATCCGGGCAATTTGGTTGATCAAATATTTATTAAAATTAAGATACAATGTATACAAAACGAAATTCAATGTAAGGCTTTCAACAAAACAAAACGCATTGCATTATTATTTAACTTATTGAAGACCCCCGTCTTCTGATAAAGGCTATTATGCATCTTATGTGTCCTGTTCACTTTTCAACGTAGCCTACATTTAATAAAAAAAATAACATTATAATATTTAAACTGAAACTAAATACGTGTTTTAATGGCTACAAGCAGTGTTGGGTGTAACTTGTAACTAAGTAATTAGTTACTGTAATTTTCCCTTGAAAAAGTAAAGAAAAGGGATTACTCTTATTTTTTCTGTAATTTAATTACAGTTAGGCTACTTCTGAAGTAATTGAACTAAATACTAAATACAATTAGGCTATATATAATAAAATAATGGAATTAACATCAACATTTAAAGTCTAACTTTAAAATGCATGTTTTTATGTATCCTTCTAACATTTGTAATAGCTACTTTGGTCAGAATAATTGATGTAGTTTTATATTATTTATTTTAATGAATTAAAAGAACCGTTTCAAGTCTATCCTTGAATCGCTTAACTAGTCGAGGTTGATATAGATTTGGGAAGTAGCCTAATTAGTAATAAGTAATTAAATACATTTTGGAGAGAGTAATTTGTAGCTACAGTAGGCTAATCAAATTACACTATTGAAGATGTAATTAGTAACTTAATTCATAACTTTTTTAGAGTAACTTACCCAACAGTAGGCTACAGAGAAATGTCATATCGGAGCGGGATTTGAGCGCACGTCATTTTACCGGTGAGCGGTTGCTTACATGCTCTGGTAAGGTAGGCAGTTTTTTTTGCCCCCCCCCGGCAAAAATCACAGCACCCCCAACCTAAAACATCTTCCCGCGCCCCTGATATATATATATATATATATATATATATATATATATATATATATATATATATATATATATATATATATATATATGCATGTATATTGTAGATATGTTCCTAAAAAAGTATGCATATTTTTAGGAACACATCTACAAAAATATGCCTTGCCTGTATTTCAAGTTGATAAAATAATTTCAAATCCATTTTAGTTTATTTGTGGCCGTGCGGCGCGCGCGCGTGCCCTCCTAGGAGATTCACAACCGCGCGCGATCTGCCTGCACTGCACTCGTCATGATGTATCCTGAGGAGATGAAGAGAAGATAGCAGCAAATGTGGTACTTCATCGCTGAGGAAGCACGCAGATAACTGTGGTAACAAACCAAGCACACGCAGTTCTAGCGAACAGTATTTTTCAAAAGGGGACAGAACTGAAGGTGCCTCGTAGAGATGATAAGGACACATAACCATGTTTGACAGCTCTGAAGTTGTCCTTGTGTTAATGGTCGTGTAATAACTTCTGTATGCTGGCAATAAACATTTTTGAAACTGTGTCTATAATGTTATGCTAAACATTAGATTTTTAGTTTGATGAATAGATTTAAAATCATAATAAAATCTCACAATTATACTGGTAGTCACTCCGGCCCATGTAATTTGACCGACCCGGCCCCCCATTAAAGAAAGGGAAAATGATGTGGCCCTTACAGAAAAAAGTTTGGGGACCCCTGCTCTAACACATCAAACTATTATCTCGCACATTCACACACGTTGCAGAAAGGAAGAAGGTGAGGCAAAGAATATGTTTTAAGAGAGATAAAATATGAAATCCCAAGCAATATGCATTTATGACACATGACCTGAAGAAACCATTGATCAGTAATTTAACCTCCTATCGTTTCTTAAGCAGGGTTATTACATTTGACCTAATGCACCAGTTCAGCTCGGAATCTAGAGGTATTACTTGCGTTTGTGTGTCGGCTCAGACAGGGGATTCTCTTTCCCCGCTTGAGAGGGGTTTTCCCGGGTCTTTGATTCGCTGAAGGTCTGGTCGTGTCTCTGGATCGACGTCTTGGGAAGCCAATCACGTGGCGTGTTGGCGGCTGGATGGAAGTTTCGTGGGCGTTGTTTGAAGTTTTTAGAGACTCCTTGAGCAACTTTGCGGCGAAACTTAACAGAACCCGAGACTTAACGGAAAGAAAATAAACTTTAAGTAAAAGAAAGGAAAGTGAGAGAAGAGCAGATGGCCTGAATGAAATCGTTGTTTAACCCATTTTCTCTGATCTTGGTCTGCCACGATCGTCAGATCGTCTCCTGGGAGCTCTCCGTTCCGAACTCAACTCTGGTCAAACTGCTAGGACTCAACTCATCTCTGAACGGACAGGCCTTGAACCGGCTCGAACAGGCCGCAAACTAGCTGTGAACAGATGTGAACAGGCTGTGAACAGCCTTGAACTGGCTGTGAACAGCAGGCACGTGCAGAGGGGGGGGGGGCTTTGGGTGCTCGAGCCCCTGCCCTTTTTCAAAATGAATCAAAAGTGCCCCTCTCAGACAAATATCAATGATAATATTGTGGTCAATAAAACTAAATAAATGTGATTATTATAACATGACAATGCATACAATAGTAACGAACGGCTCAAAAGTTAACGCGTTGCTATGGGTTGCCTGCGTTTTGATTGACAGCTGATTTTCCTCTGTTCGGAAGCGGCTCTCGAGCCAAATATGGTCCTTTCAGAGAGTGTGTGGCCTCACGGGAAAAAAGTAAACCAATATTTTTTTTTTCATCCATAATCAGAGCTAATGTGTTGATTTAATTACAAAGCTATATATGAGCTATTTATTTTAAAGTATTACACAATTCACCAATGCCCGTTTGTCATGTATAGGCTATACACCAACCAATCGTGATCTGGCAAAGCAAGTTCAAATTCCATTGGGCGATGTGAAGCGGTAATTTTCTGTTCTTATTCATAAATCGGCTGAAAATTACATGGACAGACGAACTAACGTTTGTGGAACAATTTCCTGCGGTTTGGCTCAGTTTATAAATTGCATCACTGACAAAATGGATTTTAACCGACAACAAACAAATCCCTGCACAAAACCACTGCAGCAAAAGTCGCATTAATGGTAAGTAGTGTTAAATTCACTTGTATTTATGTATATTGATACATCGTTTACTATTTCATGAAACTATCAAAGTTAACAAAACCCAAGTGCCACCGGCACCTACAGGCCTATTAAGTGAAGTGTGGCGAAATGGTTACATGAAAGGACTTTATTATATTACCATTTTTGAATATTATGCAGCATTATGAAATAAGTCTCTTATGTTCATCAAGCCTGCATTTATTTGATAAAAAACAGCAATATTGCGAAATATATTAAATAATGGTTTTCTATTTTAAAATAATTTAAAATATAATTTATTCCTGTGATCACAGCTGTATTTTCAGCATCATTACTCCACTCTTCAGTGTCACATGATCATTCAGAAATCATTCTAATATGAGGATTTAATGTCAATGATGGAAACTGTGATTAATAAAAAGTTAAAAAGAACACAATGTAATAATATTTCACAATATTAGGCTACTGTTTTTTCTGTATTTTTGATTAAATAAATGCAGGCTTGATGAGTGTAAGGATATATATACATACACATATACATATATATATATATACATACACATATACATATACATATATATATATATATACACATACACATATATATATATATATACATACACATACACATATATATATATATATATATATATATATATATATATATATATATATATATATATATATATATATATATATATATATATATATATATATTTACATATTGCCCCTTTTTTACATTTGAGCCCCTGCCCCTGACGAACTCTCTGCACGGCCCTGGTGAACAGGCTCTCTTCGTTCGTATTCTGAGATTAAACTCAAATATTTGCCCATCCCCTATGGGGCGCCGTTTGTAAAGCGACTCACGCTGAAAATAACAGCAACATTTTGACACATTTAGCTTCAAACAAAGTTTAAAAAACTGGTATGAATTTTTGGCTGTCACTTTTTTAGCACATTTACAACAATATTTATCAACTTAGAGATATTTTAAATAGTTAAATCTAAATGTTAAATCTAAATCTAAATGTTAAATCTAAATCTAAATGTTAAATCTAAATCTAAATGCTAAATCTAAATCTAAATGTTAAATCTAAATCTAAATGTTAAATCTAAATCTAAATGTTGAATCTAAATCTAAATGCTAAATCTAAATGTTAAATCTAAACGTTAAATCTAAATGTTACATCTAAATCTAAATGTAAAATCTAAATGTTAAATCTAAATGTTAAATCTAAATACAAAATCTAAATCTAAATCTAAATGTTAAATCTAAATATAAATGTTGAATCTAAATGTTTCGGGTGAAACTAAATATTTAACTAATATGCAAATTCAGAATGCAGATAACCGGTTTTAACATTTAGATTTAACGTTTAGATTTTACATTTAGATTTAGATGTAACATTTAGATTTAACGTTTAGATTTAACATTTAGATTTAGCATTTAGATTTAACATTTAGCATTTAGATTTAACATTTAGATTTAGATTTAACATTTAGATTTAGCATTTAGATTTAGATTTAACATTTAGATTTAACATTTAGATTTAACATTTAGATTTAGATTTAACATTTAGATATAACATTTAGATTTAGATTTAACATTTAGATTTAGATTTAACATTTAGATTTAACAATTAACATTTAGATTTAACATTTAACATTTAGATTTAAATATTTAAAATATCTCTAAGTTGACAAATATTGTTGTAAATGTGCTAAAAAAGTGACCGCCAAAAATTCATACCAGTTTTTTAAACATTGTTTGAAGCTAAATGTGTCAAAATGTTGCTGTTATTTTCAGCGTGAGCCGCTTTACAAACGGCGCCCCATAATCCCCTGGATGGGTTCTGGCCAATTAGGGTTCAGGGGTGACTGTGTCTCCACCCCTCCCATAAAATTGGGTTATCTATAGTAATTTAGTTTCCTGCTCTTAAGCAGAGAGTAAATTTAGACCTAATTTCTTACTATAAGGACATGATCAATTCTATAAAGATTTCATTCAGCTCATCTGTTGGATTATACCCATACGAACACAAAGGTATCAAAATGGTTTTCATCCACTCATTCAATAGTTACATAATTGCATGAATTGGGAGTGATATACAAGCATAATAGTCACGTGTATCAGTTGTAACACACTAACAAGCTATGTCGAAGGCTATTTGAATGAAAGTCCAATAATCAGTGCATATGGAGTGCATCAGATTTGATGCACTCCATATATGTAACAGTTTCTGTGAGTTTGCTTGGAGTTTTAGCTGTGTCACGTGGAGTTCATTTACCGGTCATTGAAAAGACAGAATCATGCGGAGCTCGTGGCACTGTTTTCAGTATCGATGGCTCGGGCAGACGAGCGATTCAATCGATTGCTGTTGCGGATACTTTATTAATTCCGATGAAATCACAAAACGAAATGCACCCATTGTGATGTGTCCCTGTTCTTGATAAACAATCACTGATTGACATCTTTGGTTTTAATGAGAAAATAAATAAACTATACACAGCGGATCTATGTATTTATTCACTAACATAAACAATCTCTGCACTACAAAACAGCGACGTGCACAGGAATTTTGAGGGGCAGTTGCTCTGACCTAAAAAAAGGGCACTCCCCTACCAACACCACACCCCCCCCCCCCCACCCCACCCCACCCGAAAAAGAAAAAAAAAACTCTCGGGCTATATGAAGGGCTTAGAATTAGTGATGGGCAGACCGAGGCTTCGTGAAGCACTGAAGCAGTTGAAGCAAATGTGCCATATTGTTTCGAAGCGTCGAATCAATTTGACACCCGTCTCTACGGCGCCATCTAGTGGTAATTTGCATGTGTTGATCTAAAATACCTTGACAATGATCCATGTAAAAAAATTGTTTTTAACATCTGTCTGACAACTACATGATCTTGGTTTTGTAACCTGTAGCCTCGTTATTGTAAAGAAATATATATATTTTGTTTGTTATACAAAATGAACATTAATAAAATAAATAAAGCCACAATGTGTCACATTTGTCACAAAACATTTTTATTCAAAAATATGAATTGCTCTGCTGTTGAAGGACTCAGCCGACTTCTTTTTTTACATATCATTTCTCCAGCCTTTGAAAAAATCCTCTCACAAGGGACACTTGTTGCTGGCATGCACAAATATTTTTGGATGATGTAAATACATGGATGATGTATTGTTGCAGAAGGCTAGCTGTGTCATGATTCCAGCCTGTTTCCCTGTCTTGTAATGTTTTGTAGTCCTTTGTAGTTTTTCATGCTGATTAGTTCTCCCAGGTGTTTCCCATTTAGCCACTCCCTCTTGTTAACCTTGTTTCCCTGTGTGTATTTATACCACTGTGATTACCCTGTTCTGTGTCAGTCGATGTTTCACTGTAGATGCTCTTGTTCCTGATTTCCTGGTGTTCTCTATCTCTGTCTTTACCCACGTTTGTTAATAAACCAAATCTGCATGTGGATCCGCCTCATCCTGCTTTCTCATCTGCTGCAACCCAGTGTTACAAGCTGCCTATCACAATACACACATCTCACTTTATTTGGTGCTTCCAAATGGAAATGCTCCCACACCACAGATGTACAGCATCTCTTGCGGAGCCTCCATTTTTATATATTCTATTAATATATCTATCTATATATCACCTATGAATCTTTATCTATATAATTCTATATATCTAACGTATGCTGTGCTATCTATCTGTCACTATCTAACTTAGCCTATATGAATGTGTCACTATATCTATCCTAACTATATGTCACTGTCTATACTCTATACCTATCAGTCAATATATCTAATTTAAATCTAGCCTAAATATAACTAACCAAAGCGCACTATAAATCTCACTGCTATCACAAAATCACTGCTATCACAAAATCACTCTCCTCTCACAAAAACCCACGAGGTGAAGATGGATTTATTTCACTTTTAAACTGTGGTGAATTAGGTTTATACAGATGTGTGACTGTGTGGTTTGTTCCCGCTCCCTTTAAAGGTCCCATGGCATGAAATTTTCATTTTATGAGGTTTTTCAACATTAATATGAGTTCCCCTAGCCTGAATATTGTCCCCAAGTGGATAGAAATGTTGATCGGTGTAAAACCGAGTTCTGGCTGTCTTTCTCTGCCTTTGAGAAAATGACAGGCCAGACGAGCCAATCCTGAAGTCTCCTGGTTTGACGTCCAAGCAGGAGTGGTTACCTCCCTTTCCTCCGCCCAGAGAATCTGCCACGCCCATGCAAACGCTCGAGAGATCAAGGGTTGTGAACGAGTGAACGCTGGCAGTTTCTCAGTGTTTGGATGTACAAATGAAAACAGAAGTCTTTTTTCAGTTCCTTCTGATCTGTGATCAGTGATTTCTGATCTGTAAGTTAGCTAATTATTTATTATTCGTGCACACGCTGCGGCTTCTCTCTCTCCCGACAGAACGGTGTTTTCGTGTTTTCTATCTTGTGAGTCAGTGTTTTTGTACGCCCTCGTCGCGTCTATCGGTTCTACAATGTGCATACAGTCATGAGTTTCTGCTCAACATCGGCTCATAAACCTCACACACGCCGAAGCTCGGGCTGCACTGAGCGCTCGGCCTTCAACATCCCCGACCCCCAGTACTGCATCTGGCCCACAGCGGAGGCACCAAACGCGGCGCAAGATTAAGCAGAAGGGGGGTGAGCGTGAGCATATCCGGGCTAGGCAGCCTAGCCCCACAATAAACTGGATTACATTCGATTAATGCTGTTTTGTCTTTGTTTGTGCTGTGTACTCAATGCTGACACGTTTCATATGATAGGAACATATCTAAAAAATAATGCTATTATCAACACTTACTCGTAACTCGTTCATCTCGACAGCTGTAATGGTACTTTGCATGTGTTACAAAGTTGGTAATAATGATGAAGACGGACTCGTGTGACTGGGACTCGTGTTTATTCAGAACTCTCAGATACAAACACAATAAACTCGCGCTGACTGACAGCGCTCTCATAACTCAGTAGTTACTATAAATAACTTTGTTAGCAATCGCTCCGTCTCCGTGATGTCCGGTTCGCGAACGAATCATTCTTTTGAACCGGTTCTTTTTAGTGAACCAAACCAGTTCACCAAATCGGACTGAATCGTTCTAAACGGTTCGCGTCTCCAGTCAGCGCTGATCCATAATTTACTAGAGTTACTAACTTTCTGACATGAGTGACAGCCCCTCCGACTAGAAATAGACTAATAACCTGAAGTATATGCTGTAACTAAAACTGTTCACTGAACTGAGACTGACAGAACTGATGAGAAGTGAACTCCGGTCCATCCGTCTCTCTGGCAGCAGCTCGTGCCTGCTCGTGCCTCGTAGACCTCGTTAAACCACGCCCCCTCCGCTTATTTCAAATGCAAAGATGTCAGCCAATCACAACAGTGGGCGTTTTTACTGAAGTCTCACAGCAGACACGCCTCTTGTAACAGGGCCTTCAGCCACAGGGCAAACAGCAGTATTGAAAAAATGCCTTTTATTTCTAAATTATGACATTTTATGATGTAAAAATCATACTAACAATATAAGTACACCTCAGGAAACATTATAAAATAATAGAAAAATGCCATGCCATGGGACCTTTAATCAACGTAGTTTCGACAGGCGCCACCTGATGAAACACTTTGAAGCTTCATTTAGCCATAGTCACGTGACACGGGTGTTTCGAATCACAGTTCGGAGCAGTGTTTCAAAACATCTGCGCTTCGGGATCTCGGCAAAGCCCCGAAACGTCTGTTTCGCGTCTGCCATCCCTACTTTTATGTTGGCATCTCTTAGCATTTTCTAATGTCGCAGCTGACATTACTGAACTACTAAATATATATATATATATATAATATATTTAAATCAGTTTTTTTTTTTTTTAGTATAATCTGTGTTTAATGTTTTCTGGTTTAGCTGGAGGAAGTCAGTTTTGATTGAGCGTGACAGGAAGAGTTTCAGAGTTTCACAGTTGAAGACAATGAAGACAGAAAATATTGAGAGCAAAAGTAAGCAAATCTTGTACTACCCCTTGACTTTCATAAAGGTGCTGTAAGTAATGTTCTGTGGAATGGCGTGCAGAAAGCAGATGTCACTGAAATAGGTGCCCAAATATCACTCTTGTCTCTGTGACAGTGCTAGACTCTAAACGGAAAAAAAGAAGTCCAGATTTTTTGTTTAACAAATCAGAAGACTTTGCTTTACTTTGTCAGTCATTTTGCTGAGAGCGTAATTTGTTGGTTTGTTGCAAAAGAACGCTGTTTTGTTACTATTGCTATTGATAACTATATCTATACAAAGTCAAAAATGTATGTAAAGCTGAGTTCACTGTTTAGGTTTATTTTATATTTTAATTAAAGGCTTAGTTCTCTACAGCATTAAATATCCAGCAAATTATCAGGAAATTTTTAATTCTGGAGTGAACTAATAGCATCTCTGTATGCCTAGAGATGAATAAATGCTGGTGGTGCGTTTGCACACCCTACTGTTGGCCTACGATAATGACAAAAATATGAAAATGTAATGTAATGACCCTTAAACTCACATGAGAATCAATGTCTCTTGAACAGCTAAAATGTCTTGAACTGCTTATCACTTATAGCACCTTTAACTTTACAGTGCATCCGGAAAGTATTCACTGCGCTTGACTTTTTCCACATTTTGTTAAGTTACAGCCTTATTCCAAAATGGATTAAATTCATTAATTTCCTCAAAACAAACAATACCCCATAATGAGAATGTGAAAGATGTTTGTTTGAAATCTTTGCAAATTTATTAAAAATAAAAAACGAAAAATTCACATGTACATAAGTACTCACAGCCTTTGCCATGACACTCAAAATTGAGCTCAGGTGCATCCTGTTTCCACTGATCATCCTTGAGATATTTCTACAACTTGATTGAAGTCCACCTGTGGTAAATTCAGTTGATTGGACTTGATTTGGTAAGGCACACGCCTGTCTATATAAGGTCCCACAGTTAAAGGGTTAGTTCACCCAAAAATGAAAATTCTATCATTAATTACTCACCCTCATGTCGTTGGACACGCGTAAGACCTCCGTTCATATTCGGAACACAAATGAAGATATTTTAGTTGAAAGCTGATGGCTGAGAAAGGCTTCAGACAGGCCTCCATTGGCATTCAGTACATTGACACTTCCAAGATCCATAAAAGGCACTTAAAACATCGTTACAAAGTCCATCTCACCACAGTGGCTCTACAATAATTTTACGATGCGACGACAATAGTTTTTGTGCGCAAAAAAAAATCAAAATAACACCTTCATCCAACTTGTTCTCGACTTCCGTGTGTGCCTCCACGACGCATGCGTGAGAATATGACGTAGCGCCGGCGTTCGGGAATCCATGAAATGCACAATTAAGCCCCATTATGAGCTCTACGCCGAGACCTAAAGCACGATCAATGTAGAATCCAACAGCTTAGATACGCGCGCCTTCCTCTGCTCGTAAACAAATCGCTTCTGGGTCATGTGTCCGAACGCCGGATCTGCGTCATATTCTCGCGCATGCGTCGTGGAGGCACACACGGAAGACAAGAACAAGTTGGATAAAGGTGTTATTTTGATTTTTTTTTTGCCATCAGCTTTCAACTAAAATATCTTCATTTGTGTTCCGAATATGAACGGAGGTCTGACGGGTGTCAAACGACATGAGGGTGAGTAATTAATGACAGAATTTTCATTTTTGGGTGAACTAACCCTTTAACAGTGCATGTCAGAGCACAAACCAAGCCATGAAGTCCAAGGAATTGTCTGTAGACATCCGAGACAGGATTGTATTGAGGCACAGATCTAGGGCAGGGTACAGAAAAATTTCTGCAGCATTGGAGGTAGGGGTCGACCAATTATCGGCACCGATATGAAGCATTTTTATGGTTATCGTATCGGTCCTTTTCAAAACCGATTTGCCGATAAAATAATTTTATAATGTGCAATTTGGCTCTGATAAAGCCACGTCTGTCGGAACCATACACACTACGTCCATATTTTTACTACGTCTGTGATGTCACCCATAGGTTTCTGAAGAGTTTTCTGAAGCCTAAAGTGTGGCCGTTGCCATCTTGGCAGCAGCTGAAAATGGGCAAAGAGGAGCTAACAGGTGGAGTGGGTGGAGGTAACAGACAGCAGACAAATGGCTAGTAGTGAGAGCAGCGGCAATCTACCTGTAACTCAAGTGACCACGCCCTTAATTATGCAGAACTTTAAGGCTCAATATAATTTAAACGAATGAGTTATAAAAAAATTCACCCCCCTCACATTTGTCATGAAGGGCAAAATTAGCCGTATAGACCAAAACCAGAATTTTTACCAGGCTTTTTTTCTGCTGTAAAATTGGGCATTTTAACATGGGCTCAATGAGATTCTGCTCCCTTTTGGAGCAGTAATAATCTGTAATAATCTTTGGTATCGGCATTTGCCCTGAAAAAATATCGGTCAACCATCTAATTGGAGGTTCCAATGAGCACAGTAGCCTCCATCATCCTCTTCCTAGAGCTGGCCCGTCCAAACTGAGCGATCAGGGTTGAAGGGCCTTAGTCAGGGAGGTGACCAAGAACCCGATGGTCACTCTGACAGAGCTTCAACCTTTCTCTGTGGAGAAAGGAGAACCTTCCAGAAGAAGAACCATCTCTGCAGCACTCCACCAATCAGGCCTGTATGGTAAAGTGGCCAGACGGAAGCCACACATGACAGCCCGCCTGGAGTTTACCAAAAGGCACCTGAAGGACTCTCTGACCATGAGAAACAAAATTCTCTGGTCAGATGAAACAAAGATTGAACTCTTTGGCCTGAATGGCAAGCGTCATGTCTGGAGGAAACCAGGCACCGCTCATCACCTGGCCTATACCATCCCTACAGTGACGCATGATGGTGGCAGCATCATGCTGTGGGGATGTTTTTCAGCAGCAGGAACTGGGAGACTAGTCAGGATCGAGGGAAAGATGAATGCAGCAATGTACAGAGACATCCTTGATTAAAAACCTGCTCCAGAGCGCTCTGGACCTCAGACTGGGGCAAAAGTTCATCTTCCAACAGGACAACGGCCCTAAGCCAAGATAACAAAGGAGTGGCGACGGGATAACTCTGTGAATGTCCTTGAGTGGCCCAGCCAGATCCCAGACTTGAACCCGATTGAACATCTCTTGAGAGATCTGAAAATGGCTGTGTACTGACGTTCCCCATCCAACCTGATGGAGCTTGAGAGGTCCTGCAAAGAAGAATGGGAGAAACTGCTCAAAAATAGGTGTGCCAAGCTTGTTGCATCATACTCAAAAAGACTTGAGGCTGTAATTGGTGCCAAAGGTGCTTCAACAAGTTTTTTCCCCCCGTTTTTTATTTTTAATACATTTGCAAAGATTTCAAACAAACTTCTTTCACATTGTCATTATGGGGCATTGTTTGTGGAATTTTGTAATGTAATCCATTTTGGAATAAGGCTGTAACATAACAAAATGTGGAAAAACTGAAATGCTGTGAATACTTTCCGGATGCACTGTATATGAATAGTTTACATTGAGGTCTCAAAGGTCTCTTTAACTCTCACAAGCACATCTTAAAGGAATTGTCATTTTTGAGTGAACTATTCTTTTTGCTGATAAAGTAATAAAAGAGTGAAGAATTGTTGGCCTATTAATTTTGATTTTTGGAAATAAATACCCGGGAACAAACTCATCACTTGCAAACAGTATGTCTGGGAAATAACATTCCTTTTCAATATACTTTTATTGTGTGCAATTAGATGAGTACTAAACTAAAAAAAGACAACACAATACAAAAGATGTAAGCCGAAATATCCAGTCTTTTCTCCCAGGTGACTGAAGAAAACTGCTTTATTTTGTGATAATGACTAGTTATTTATGAGTTTACTTATTTTACTTTAAGTCAATTTTTAATCTGATATGGTGCTTGACAAGTATTCATTTTGCTTTCAGTATTATTATTATTATTATTATACACTTTTTCAGTTTTACATTACATTGCTTTGTTTTCAGCAACAAAGTTTAAGCAAACTTTACTGTTATATAAATATAATCTGTGATTATTGTCTCATCTTTGTTCACCTCTTTCTAGTACAGTAATTTTCTAGACAGTGTTTGTCGATTGAATTTCTTATAAATGTTTAAGTAACTCATAAATGCATTTGTGTCTTACTCTTCATTAGGATCTGAATCACCTTCAGGACAATCAGTGAGTAGCAATTGTCATGTATTCTTTATTTCTTACTCACAGTCAGAATAAGAGGATCATTCTTTTCTTCACTTCAGTCATCAGGTGATGCAGAAGTGTTCACACCTGACCATGTTCAGGAAGATGATGAGGACAAACACAAAATTACATACAGGTATTGGACAATTATGTTATTTTAGTGGAAACTGTAAGAAGATAATGTGTTAAATTTCTTATCTTAAAATGTCAAGTTCAAATTACTTAATGTTTATTATTGCAACACTTCATAATAGCATTTGTACTATCATATCCTCACATCCGATTGCTCTATTATTATCATCTGTCAATTAACATTTCTCATATCCAGCATTTGTTCACCTTTGCATCTAATCCAGTCTGATTGTTTTATTTGATTGTTTTTGCCTTTGTATTGTTTATTGAATTATTTTGCTTCAGTACTTCAATACTTTCTGCTGTAATTTGGATTTGTTTGTAAGAATGTTAAAAAAATTCTGATTCACACATCCCAAATCTGTTTACTTGAATGATCTATTATCACATAATAAAAGATGCAGGCCATTATGATTTAATAATGTCAATATGTCCTGTCCTCCAGGTTTGTGTGTCCACATGCTGGTCAGTTTCGTTGCAGTCTGACCAACCTTGTGTTTGTGATGGAGGGAGAGGGAGAGGTGCTGTATAAAAACTGTCTCATGGGATCCTCGTCTGTTAGATGGTTTGGGTCAGATGCAGCCTGCAGGACCCTTGTACAACATTGAATGTTTTTATGGTTTAATCTCAAGACTGCACCTTCCACACTGTGAAATCTCTGGTATGTTTATTTCTACATCCAAAATATGATGGATGTATATAATGATCACCTTTGTTGGAGAACCATCTGTATAATAACATGATAATATAATAATAACATTTAATAGTCTACCATTCTTGTGTTTTACAGAGGAAAGCAAGGCCGGTTTGGCTGTAGCACACTTAACTGGTGGTAATATAGCAATAATGCAGCCTCTCCAAGTAACTGACACTCAAGTGATGATTGACATCAGAGAGCTCTCCCTTTTTGGGGCCATAAAAAGGATGTTCTTTCCTCCTTCCCCTATCGGGGGTCAAGTGCTTGTCTTCCTGCGACTAACTAATAGACAGAGAGAAAACATACTGGATGTCCATTTGCTCCCGTTGAATGTTCCACTGTCAGAGGTATCTTTGTTTTTTGTTCAAATGAAGGCACATGATTTCATATTACTAATAAAAACTATATTTCTGTGAAAATGTGTCTTGTATTAAACTCTGAGCCCTATTAAATTTACCTAATGAGAGACACCCATTACTTAGATGCATTGCTTTTGAACATATATAAAATACATATTTGAGATGACTGCGGTGAGGAGATTTAGTCATTATGTGAGTTATGCTTGTCTAAAGATATTGTAAGGGACCATTTTTCTGTTACCTCTGTCTTTTATGTCTAAAAATTCACAGCCTTTTACTCCCTAAAGGTCAAGGACCAGCATGCGGACAATACACATATTAAAACCAGTTCCAAATGTTCTCTAACTCCGGGAACAGAATACAGTCTGTGTTGTCAACCAGAGGAATATACAGTGCAGCCAGAGGTAACATCATGTTAGGTTGGATAAATATATCCGCAACATACTGTATTCTCAGATTTCTAATTAAAGGGATAGGTCACCCAAAAATAAAAATTATCTCATGATTTACTCACCCTCAAGACATCCTAGGTGTATACGACTATCTTCTTTCAGATGATCACAATCAGAGTTATATTAAAAATATCATTGCTCTTCCAAGCTTATAATAGAAGTGAATGGCTGTCCTGATTTCGAAGTCCAAAAAAGTGCATTCATCCGTCATAAAATCACTCCAGGGGGGTTAATAAAGGCCTTCTAAAGCAAACTGATGGGTTTTTGTAAGAAAAATAACCATATTTAAAACTTTATAAACTAAAATAACATGTTTTCGGCAGACGGTCTACACAAGTCGACTTAAAAGCGTAACCTCTGACGCAATGTAGGAGTATCATAAGCTTTGAGTCGTCTCGCAGTTCAAACAAATAGGGTGGGGCAACTCAAGCTCATCTTCTCTTATATTGAAATATACACCTAGGATGGCTTGAGGGTGAGTGAATAATTGGATAATTTTCATTTTAAAGTGAACTATACTTTATTTCACAAAAATATCACTGAAGAGTAGATGTTTTCATTGAGGAATGTTCTTGATTTCTAGTTGTTTTTCAGCATATCATTTGTGTAATAAATTAACAAAAAAATGTCTGCGATTTTAAGTTATTTAGTCTCTTGCCTTCATATTGCTGTTCTTTTTTCAGACTGAAATGTTTGAGTGTAATTTTGGTCCAAACTATCATCCCACCTTTGAAGTGTTTGTGAATGTCAACACTGAGGAGGTCAAGCTGAGTATTTTGGATAAAACTGAAGGAAAGGAAGTGTGGGCTCGGCGACGAATCCTTCTCACAGGTAATGAATGACACGAGTGACACATTGTAAGCTGTAACACTTATTACAAAAATGAAAGTTTCACAATCTACACTGTAAAAAAAAAAACGATTATTGGAGTATGGAGTTCCAATGTTACTTGCAGTTTCTTTGTAATTATTTATTACATTTACTAGCAAACACACTCACCAAGTAAATCCTACTCCAAAATGTTTCAATATAATAATCAATGTATAAAGTTGGGCACTTACTAGGTGATCAATATAGATTTAACCTATGTTATTAAAGGGTTAGTTCACCCAAAAATGAAAATTGTCATTAATTACTCACCCTCATGTCGTTCGACACCCGTAAGACCTCCGTTCATCTTCGGAACACAAATGAAGATATTTTTGTTGAAAGCTGATGGCTGAGAAAGGCTTCAGATAGGCCTCCATTGGCATTCAGTACATTCACACTTCCAAGATCCATAAAAGGCACTTAAAACGTCGTTACAAAGTCCATCTCACCACAGTGACTCTACAATAATTTTACGATGCGACGACAATATTTTTTGTGCGCAAAAAAAAATCAAAATAACACCTTTATCCAACTTTTCCGTGTGTGCCTCCATGACGCATGCGCGAGAATATGATGCAGATCCGGCGTTCGGACACATGACCCAGAAGCGATTTGTTTACAAGCAGAGGAAGGCGCGCGTGTCTAAGCTGTTGAATTCTACATTGATCGTGCTTTAGGTCTCGGCGTAGTGCTCAAAATGGGGTTAGAGTGTACATTTCATGGATTCCCGAACCTCGGCGCTACGTCATATTCTCGCGCATGCGTCGTGGAGGCACACACGGAAGACAAGAACAAGTTGGATAAAGGTTTTATTTTGATTTTTTTTGCGCACAAAAACTATTGTCGTCGCATCGTAAAATCATTGTAGAGCCACTGTGGTGAGATGGACTTTGTAACGACGTTTTAAGTACCTTTTATGGGTCTTGGGAGTGTAAATGTACTGAATGCCAATGGAGGCCTATCTGAAGCCTTTCTCAGCCATCAGCTTTCAACTAAAATATCTTCATTTGTGTTCCGAATATGAACGGAGGTCTTACGGGTGTCGAACGACATGAGGGTGAGTAATTAATGACAGAATTTTCATTTTTGGGTGAACTAACCCTTTAAGGATGTTATCTAACCCAGGGGTCCTCGAGAAGGTTCTAAGGGGTCCCTAGAAAATTTCAGAGCATAAAAAGACAAAGCACAAATGGTTAAAGTCTAACAAACAAGTCTCAGCGTAGTATACTTAAAATTATGAAGGACATAAATACTAGAATATTATACATTATTTGAATTAAATCTAGGGTGTACTAATTTCTGCAATCCTTAATTTCAACAAAATTGGCTTATTTACTTATTTTATGGATATTAATGGCATATATTTCTGTTTTCATATGTTTACTACTTTTCAATTTTGCCATCTTTCGAAATACATCTTTTGTATTTGTTCAGAGGGTGTTCATATGCTGTGTGCACATATATATATATATATATATATATATATATATATATATATATATATATATATATGCACACAGCATATGAACACCCTCTGAACAATATATATATATATATATATATATATATATATATATATATATATATATATATATATATATATATATATATATTGTTCAGAGGGTGTTCATATGCTGTGTGCATATATATATATATATATATATATGCACACAGCATATGAACACCCTCTGAACAATATATATATATATATATATATATATATATATATATATATATATATATATATATATATATATATATATATATATATATATATATATATATATATATATATATATATATATATAATAAATATATATATATATATATATATATATATATATATATATATATATATATATATATATATATATATATATATATATAATAAATATATATATATATATATAAAATAAATATAAATATATATATATATATATATACAGTGATGGCCACAATTATTAGAACACTTGGCATCTGGGAGTCGTCTTATTTATTATTATAAAGCCTGGATTTATTTTCCAAGAGGACAATGGCCCAAAACATTCTTCAAAGTCCAGACCTCAACCCCATTCAAACTACATTCAAAGGAAAGCTTCATCTGATATTTGATGGTCAGAGCAACCATCTGCATGTTTCATGAACATTATGAAATGAAATCATGTTTTGGAGGCAAAAAGAATTCTAATAATTTTGGCAACCATTGTGTATATGTATTTATGCAGATTTTTCAGTGGTCAAACGTCTTTATTTCTTAATAACTTCAGGTAAAGATGCAGACCCTCCTGCTCACAAAAGGCTGACAGGTATGAACTCAGAGATGTATTTCAATTGGTTGTTTTTTTCAGTCCGTCCATCCATCCATCCGTCTCTGTTTATCTATCTATCTAGCTGTCCATCTATCCATCCATCCATCCATGTAACTTTTTTTGTTTGTTTCAATCAGAATCTGAATTTGTGAACACACACGGAGATAAACTCATTCAGAGAGTTTCATCAGTGATGGCGATTGCTGACAGTTTGAAGAGCAAAAACATGATTACTGGCGAAATGTGGCGAAATATTAAAGCTGCAGAACCACCACAGCAGAAAATGAGAGACTTGTTGGATGCCCTCGACTCAGGAGGAGCTGCTGTTAAAGCAGAATTCTACAGACTGCTGAAAGAGAACGAACCTCATCTAGTAGATGAACTGGAGTCTGGACACAGTGGACTGCAGTAATGCTGAAAAACCAGACACTTTGGTCAGTTTGAGACATAAACACCAGTTCCAGCATTAATTTACATGTGTATATATATATATATATATATACAGTGAGGAAAATAAGTATTTGAACACCCTGCTATTTTGCAAGTTCTCCCACTTAGAAATCATGGAGGGGTCTGAAATTGTCATCTTAGGTGCATGTCCACTGTGAGAGACATAATCTAAAAAAAAACCCCACTCCAGAACCTTGATATGCTTCTTACAGAGCCACTCCTTGGTTATCCTGGCTGTGTGCTTCGGGTCATTGTCATGTTGGAAGACCCAGCCTCGACCCATCTTCAATGCTCTAACTGAGGGAAGGAGGTTGTTCCCCAAAATCTCGCAATACATGGCCCCGGTCATCCTCTCCTTAATACGGTGCAGTCGCCCTGTCCCATGTGCAGAACCCCCCCCCCAAAGCATGATGCTAACACCCCCATGCTTCACAGTAGGGATGTGTTCTTGGGATGGTACTCATCATTCTTCTTCCTCCAAACACGTTTAGTGGAATTATGACCAAAAAGTTCTATTTTGGTCTCATCTGACCACATGACTTTCTCCCATGACTCCTCTGGATCATCCAAATGGTCATTGGCAAACTTAAGACGGGCCTGGACATCCGTGCCATGCATCATTTCAAACCATGAGGTCTTAGTGTATTACCAACAGTAACCTTGGAAACGGTGGTCCCAGCTCTTTTCAGGTCATTGACCAGCTCCTCCCGTGTAGTTCTGGGCTGATTTCTCACCTTTCTTAGGATCATTGAGACCCCACGAGGTGAGATCTTGCATGGAGCCCCAGTCCGAGGGAGATTGACAGTCATGTTTAGCTTCTTCCATTTTCTAATGATTGCTCCAAAAGTGGACATTTTGTCACCAAGCTGCTTGGCAATTTCCCCTTAGCCCTTTTCAGCCTTGTGGAGGTGTACAATTTTGTCTCTAGTGTCTTTGGACAGCTCTTTGGTCTTGGCCATGTTAGTAGTTGGATTCGTACTGATTGTATGGGGTGGACAGGTGCCTTTATGCAGCTAACAACCTCAAACAGGTGCATCTAATTTAGGATAATAAATGGAGTGGAGGTGGACATTTTAAAGGCATACTAACAGGTCTTTGAGGGTCAGAATTCTAGCTGATAGACAGGTGTTCAAATACTTATTTGCAGCTGTATCATACAAATAAATAGTTAAAAAATCATACATTGTGATTTCTGGATTTTTTTTTTTAGATTATGTCTCTCACATTGGACATGCACCTACGATGACAATTTCAGACCCCTCCATGATTTCTAAGTGGGAGAACTTGCAAAATAGCAGGGTGTTCAAATACTTATTTTCCTCACTGTATATGAGAGAGAGAGATTTACAAATTATATTTCTGGCATAAAACTCCAAACGTTTCTTGTGATCATGTTCTACACCATGATTTGAGAATGATCAAATAAGCATCTTTTGTTTTGGTAGAAGCAAGAACATTTGACCCTCTGTACAATGTCAAAACTTTGCTTATTTAATATAACTGTAAAATGCAGAATATTTCTTGATTTATGTTATACATTTTTAACATATTCTCATTTTCTTTGTTTTAAAAGGTTCTAAATCCTTTAACTTTATATCCATATTTACATTTTAGATTCTGATTTTATTCCCTACTGTACATCATCTGTTTGGGTACTATATATTTTTTAAGTCTTTATGTAAGGACCAAAAATATGCTTCTATCATGTCCATTTTGCATGTTCATCCAGTTAGTTTTTGTTCATTTTCCCCCTCTCTGGTGAAATGGTGGGCTTGTGATGCTTGTGTGTTAAGGGCGGGTTTTAGTGTGGCGCTGGTCCAACACTGGAAACACAGCTTGATTTTGGCCTCGTGGCTTCAGGTCTAAGGATATTGGCCCTGCCTGACTCGTTGTTAGCTCTGGCATGCACTGGCCTGACAGTGGAAAAGTGGCTAATGACTGTTAATGTATGACGATATGAGTCACTATGAAAGATGTTTTTTATTTGATAATACTGTGGAAAAATAACCACATACAATAAAAAAAAAAAACATTGTAAAAGTTGCTGTGGGAAAAAGCACATGGGTCATATTTTTCTTTTGTATTTTACATTTTTAACAGATGAATAAAACAAACATAAACAAAATATACTGGTAGTTAATCATAAACAATATGAAGTACAGTTCTTTATTAACAGGAGCATGAAATGAATCTCAAGAGTCACACTGAAACATGCGCTCACATTCACTCTATAAACAGTATTGCACATTCATTCCCTTATCTTTCCATCTCTGATATGTAAAGTTGATCATTGTCAAATTCATTCTCAACATACATAAAGGTGACAATTCAATCTCAAAATCATCGCCAATTTAGTCTCAAAATCATCAAGATCTTACATGGTTAATGAAACCCCATTTCATAACTGTGCACCTGCAAACTTTTTTTAAACAGAGCAGTTTTGGAGATTTACAGATCAGTTGCTAATTTGTTGAACCAAACTGTATTGATCGTTGCATATTTTGAACGTTCAAAAATGTTTCTTGTAAATTTCATTAGAGTAAGCCTAAATCAAGCCAGATTTAAACCCAAACTGAAACTGAGCCTTTTTTGTAGAGCAAAAGTTGCCAGGGTTTTTGAGCTCATATAATAAAAGCCCTTTATTTAGCATAAAAGAGATTTCACATCAACTCAGGACTTAATTGACTTAATTGCTTAAAATATTTAGACTTTGCTCTTATGATCCGATTAAACATACTTTTCCAGAATTTAGACAAATGTACAAATCATGAACATAAAAAAAAGTTTTTAAAACAATTTTCTCCTTTACATTGCTTGTACCAAAAACCATTCGATCTCTGACCCCTTACCACCATCTTAGAAAAATACTATAAAAGCGCTTTCAAATGCAATTTTTTTCAGATACAAATATGGAAAAGCACTCTACTCTACTTTGAAAGTGTGAAGGACAAACACATGGACACTTCAGAGAAAGAGATTCATCACATTCAGTTTTTTCCTTCACATCACTTGAGCAAACACACTCTCTCTCACACACATAGAGACACAAAGCGTCAAATACTCGTGAGGTTTTCTTGGAAGGAGGCAGAGCGTGTGTTCAGAGAAGAGTCTGTAAGCTCACTTTGACACTCTGTGAGTAGCATCCATTTGTTTAAAAAAAATCCTAAAATGTCACATAAACTCCAGCTTTCAGAGTTAAAAGCACTGGTGGCGTTTACCCAGATACTCACGTCTCCGTCCTATCAGAAGAGTTCAAACTGGCAGCGGACAGCTATTCCTACGAGGAGCTCAGGCAGTGTGAGCAGTGGTGAGCGGGCCGTACGGCGAGTTATTTCACAAGCGATTGTCGACACCTGCAGTATTCTTCAACTGATTGACTTGTTCTGCGATATCACATTGTGGATTATACAATCAGTGTGAGCCCACCCACAACTCTCATAATTTATTACACGTCATATTTGATTAGGTTGAGTGAGGGACAGATCTAAACGGGTCCAGTGTCAACTCCAGTGCATAGCGATCAGGCTTTCACTGGGCTTTACACCCAATAGTTGATGGCTTCTGGTGCCCTCCAGCCTTTAATTGGCTATTCTTTTAAAAAACCAAAACAATACTGAATCACATGGACAAAATGGCTGCTTTGCAGTGTCTCATTATGGTGCAGACATCAGTTGAGATTTTAGAGGAATGGTTTGGCCATATCAACCCCTCTTCTTCAAAGAACATGGAAAGGAGAGGGAAAGATGAGCCGGTTGACATGCTTTCTCTCCGCTCAATACTTTGACCTCTTGTTTTTTCCTCTGCTGCAGTCATTTAGTAGTTTGGCACTTTTTTCTCTCAATCATCTTGTTGTAAAGGTAGAAAACTCAGTGTGTGTGTGTGTGTGTGTGTGTGTGTGTGTGTGTGTGTGTGTGTGTGTGTGTGTGTGTGTGTGTTTGCATATAGTTGTGTTGGAGAGAGAGTTTTGGACTGTAAGACTGTGTAAAAATGAGAGTGTGTACCATATATTTGCGTCAACGGAAGTGCTTTTTTGTGGGGAAAAGCTTTTTTTTTTTTTTTTTCACACATGAGTCTGCATTCTCTGCGTGTGTCTCTGAGAGTATTCCGTAGGTGGGGTCGAATATGGAAATTGGGCAGAGCTGGGGTATTTTCCCACGTTAGCGTCTTGACTCGTCCCCGCTCCTTGTCCCGTAGGATACATTTCATAAGCTGGTCCTGCCTCCAAAGGCGGAGCAAAGCCTAACCTGTATTGAGGTGTCGTTGAATAAGCGTAGCTGTCAAAAGCCAGCGGATTGGTTGATTCCAGCAGGCCACGGTCTCCAGAATAGTCTGTTGTCTTGGAGACAGGGTTGGGTGGGGCTTGGATTTGTGATGCCCTGGCAATGGTGTTAAAATGGGCGTATGTGTTGTGAGCCATTCGGGAAGCTGGGCGGGGCTCATAACGTCCCGGGGGCGCGGGGTGAATGTTGGCCACTGGACCGCCGGCTGATGCCGAAACTGAAGCGGGATTCGGTGGCCGGAACTCCTGGTACAGCAGGGAGCGGGTAGAAGTACGGACCTCATCATGGGTTGTAGCTCGAACATTGTAGTAACCATTAGTGGGATCCTGAAATTACAAACATTTCTCTGTGATGCACTAGTTTGGGTTATGTGTGTGGCTTATATACACTGTAAAAATAATTATATATATATATATATATATATATATATATATATATATATATATATATATATATATATATATATATACACATATACACTGATCAGGCATAACATTATGACCACTCACAGGTGAAGTGAATAACACTGATTATCTCTTCATCACAGCACCTGTTAGTGGGTGGGATGTATTAGGCAGCAAGTGAACATTTTGTCCTCAAAGTTGATGTGTTAGAAGCAGGAAAAATAGAGCAAGCGTAAGGATTTGAGCGAGTTTGACAAGGGCCAAATTGTGATGGCTAGACGACTTGGTGAGAGCATCTCCAAAACTGCAGCTCTTGTGGGGTGTTCCCGGTCTGCAGTGGTCAGTATCTATCAAAAGTGGTCCAAGGAAGGAACAGTGGTGAACCGGCGTCAGGGTCATGGCTCATTGATGCATGTGGGGAGCGAAGACTGACCTGTGCTGTCTGATCAAACAGACGAGCTACTGTAGCTCAAATTACACAAGAAGTTATTGCTGGTTCTGATGGAAAGGTGTCAGAATACAAAGTGCATCGCAGTTTGTTGTGTATGGGGTTGCCTAGCCGCAGACCAGTCAGGGTGCCCATGCTGACCCCTGCCCACCGTCGAAAGCACCACCAGAACGTGAGCATCAGAACTGGACCACGGAGCAATGGAAGAAGGTGGCCTGGTTTCATGAATCAAGTTTTCTTTTACATCACGTGGATGGCCGGGTGTGTGTGCTCCACTTACCTGGGGAACACATGGCACCAGGATGCACAATGGGAAGAAAGCAAGCCGGCGGAGGCAGTGTGATGCTTTGGGCAATGTTCTGCTGGGAAACCTTGGGTCCTGCCATCCATGTGGATGTTATTTTGACATGTACCACCTACCTAAGCATTGTTGCAGACCATGTACACCCTTTCATGGAAACGTTATTCCCTGGTGGCTGTGGCCTCTTTAAGCCGGATAATGCGCTTTGCCACAAAGCAAAAATGGTTCAGGAATGGTTTGAGGAGCACAACGAGTTTGAGGTGTTGACTTGGCCTTCAAATTCCCTGGATCTTAATCCAATCGAGCATCTGCGGGACGTGCTGAACAAACAAGTGCGATACATGGAGGCCCCGCCTCACAACTTACAGGACTTAAAGGATCTGTTGCTAACATATTGGTCCCAGATACCACAGCACACCTTCAGGGGTCTAGTGGAGTCCATGCCTCGACGGATCAGGGCTGTTTTGGCAGCAAAAGGGGGACCAATACAATATTAGATCATAATGTTATGTCTGATCGGTGTATTGGTCAGGCAAAAAGAAGCCCCGTCCTAATCTCACAGCATTGGTTGAGCTGATATTGCTGTGTTAACCTATTGCCTTTGCATATTAAACTGGTACAATAAACACTAAACTGGAATTCAAAAAAGATTGCACACTTCACCCTTAAGTGTAGCATTCATGTCCATATACACCTGCTGTTTCTTACCTTGGGCTCATACTCCTCCACCTTGGGTTCCAGCGTGTCGCTCTGGAGGTCTTGCTTAAGGTCCATGTCATCTTTGAAGGGCTGGGTGGAGGGAGAGAGGGAGACAGAGGGAAGAAACTAAACCATCAAACGACAAAACACACACACGGAGAGAGGGAGGAAGAGAAGGAGAGAGAGAGGGAGGAAAACAGGATATCAGCTTTATCAGAATTGGTGAAGAACAGATGTTCTTTAGTTTGTGGTGGCAAGAAAGTCTTTCACCATCAGTAATTTTCTCTTTTACAGCTGTGGATAAAATTAAGCAGAAATGGCCCAACAGACCTGACACTTTACAAAGCTAAAAGTGGCTGTCGGTGCTCTATAGGGATTCTTCCTATAGCACCCCCTAAACTCACTACGTACATTTACATGCACTTTAAAAGTTTGATTTCAGTCAGACTGAAAGGTCATGTTAACATTTTAGTTCAACTGAAATTGTTCCAGTCCAGTTTTTGCCAAAGCCTCACTAGAAAATGTGATTGTAAAGATTTTGTTGTGACAGTTACACCATATTCTAATAAACACTAGAGGGAATTTGTCTGTGTAATTTGTCTGCCCACACTGAAAGCAAAAATGCAACGAAAGGCATATAATCACAACAATTTACTGTTTCATATACTGTCTGCTACTGTTTAAAAGTTTGAGGTCAGTAAGACTTTTTTATTGAAGAAAAATGAATACCTTCATTCAGCAAGAATGCATTAAATTGTTACATTTATCATAAAAATATTTGTAACAAAATATCTGTATTTTAAATAAATGCTGTTCTTTTGAACGTTCTATTCATTAAAGAATCCAGAAAAAATGTATCAGTTTCCACAAAAATATTAAGCAGCACAACTGTTTTCAACATTGATATTAATAATAGGATCATGCAATCCATCACAGGAATAAATCACATTCTAAAATATATTCAAATAGAAAACCGTTATTTTAAATTGAAAAAAAAATCACAATATTACAGAGTTTTTATTGTATTTTTATCAAATAAATACATCCTTGGTGAGCGCAAGAGACTTCTCTCAAAAACATTTAAAATACTACCAACCCCAAACTTTTGAACTGTAGTGTACGTGAAACAGGAATTTAAGCCAATGAGATTTAACTGTGGGCGGGGCTAACCAGCACAATGTGGCAGAAACCAAGTGTCTGACAAAATGTCTTGTCATGCTTCTCTATTGTTAGAATAAAACATAACGATGCCATATTTGCAACATCCATGTGATCTAACTAAAATCTTTCGCCTTCAATTTCTTTTTTTTAGAAGCATTTTAGAAGTCTTTATTAGATTATATTTTATAGTAACAAAATAGTATGTCAGACTTAGTCTAAATGATGTTAGATCAGACAGCCTGCTAGTCTACTTTATGCTATAGATACTCACAGAATACATAGCCTTTACCATTCGCGTGGCTGTTGAAGCGCTGGCGGCCTCTTCCTCAAGACTGTGAGTCTCCTTGTTGACCGTTTCCACCTTAATGTCTGGCTTCAGCGTGACTCCACGACGACCTGGAAACATGACAGATCACTGACGCAATGCCGCACATCATGTATCATCAATGAAATGATTTAACGCTTCCATTAAATCACAGCCGGCATTGGCCTGAAAGCAAGATTATGTTCAGTCATTTTATTGTTCCCTCAGACTGGACCTACAACCTTTGTGTTAACAGGCTGCTCTATAAAAGGAAGGGCACATAAATCATTATCACGTCTCATTAAAATTGATATTTTGTATTTGATAATAGCTGGTGTAAAAGCTTCAATTAAAAAACTAAATGCATAAACCATTTTTGAGTAAAATGGTGAATCTATTAAAGCCTACATTTTCATTTCAATACTGAAATGTCTAGAAGTTTGACTTTTAAGTGTACAATCCTCATTGATGACGATTCTTGTTTCTGGATAAAATTACATATATGATTAAAATCAGCATAGATTAAAATAATTCAAATATCTCACTTTGTCATTTCACACAATTGGTGTGCAAAGAAATGCCTATATAAAAAAGGCCCTAAAAATAGACTTATTTTTGAAAATAATAAATAAATATCACATATTTTCCTTTTGATTTCAGGGTGACCCAGACATGTTCTTGACAGGCTTTTTTCTTTTCTGTCTTCTAGCCACACGGGGGCACCAAACTACAATTAAGCATCATCCAGCGTTGCCTTTTAATGCACATGTAGATGTATTTTCAAGAATCTGAAGCCCAGTGATAAATTGGACAAATTCATCACAAACAAATGAACATGAAACACAGATGCACACACACAGAGCCACACAAATATACACAGTGTACTCACTGCCTTTGCGTTGTCGATACAGATAGAATATCAGAGCAAACAGGAGCAGCAGAAGCAAAATGGAAGATCCAACAGATCCACCTGCTATCACACCAACAGGCACTATATCTGAGAGAGAGAGACAGGTATAAAACATACAGACACTATACCTAAGAGAGAAAGAGAGAGACTGACCGGTATTAAACACGGACACTTATATAACCTGAAGAAGCTATACACATGCAAAGACACAGATATAATATGCCACTATTTCTGAGAGAGAGACAGGGATTATATGAGATATGAGAAAGAGCCAGGCATAATATCTACAAGTGCTATGTCTGAAAGAAAAGAACCCGGTATTATATCTATAGGCATTATAACTTAAAGAAAGACACCAACGGACACAATATCTGAGAAATACACACCTATGGATTCTATATCTGAGAGAAAGACACTTACAGACACTATACCAGAAAGAGAGAGAGACGGGTATTATGTCTATATGCTGTATATATGTGAAAGAAAGATACCTACTGACACTATATCTGAGAGAGAAAGACAGGTAATGTATAAAGGCCTTATAATCTGTCAGATAAAGGGACTCTAGGTGTCTTTCTCTCAGATACAGAGACAGGTATTATACACTCATTTAAAGGATTATTAGGAACACCTGTTCAATTTCTCATTAATGCAATTATCTAATCAACCAATCACATGGCAGTTGCTTCAATGTATTTAAGGGTGTGGTCCTGGTCAAGACAATCTCCAAACTGAATGTCAGAATGGGAAAGAAAGGTGATTTAAGCAATTTTGAGCGTGGCATGGTTGTTGGTGCCAGACGGGCCGGTCTGAGTATTTCACAATCTGCTCAGTTACTGGGATTTTCACGCACAACCATTTCTAGGGTTTACAAAGAATGGTGTGAAAAGGGAAAAACATCCAGTATGCGGCAGTCCTGTGGGCGAAAATGCCTTGTTGATGCTAGAGGTCAGAGGAGAATGGGCCGACTGATTCAAGCTGATAGAAGAGCAACTTTGACTGAAATAACCACTCGTTACAACCGAGGTATGCAGCAAAGCATTTGTGAAGCCACAACACGCACAACCTTGAGGCGGATGGGCTACAACAGCAGAAGACCCCACCGGGTACCACTCATCTCCACTACAAATAAGAAAAAGAGGCTACAATTTGCACGAGCTCACCAAAATTGGACAGTTGAAGACTGGAAAAATGTTGCCTGGTCTGATGAGTCTCGATTTCTGTTGAGACATTCAGGTGGAAGTGTCAGAATTTGGCGTAAACAGAATGAGAACATGGATCCATCATGCCTTGTTACCACTGTGCAGGCTGGTGGTGGTGGTGTAATGGTGTGGGGGATGTTTTCTTGGCACACTTTAGGCCCCTTAGTGCCAATTGGGGATTGTTTAAATGCCACAGCCTACCTGAGCATTGTTTCTGACCATGTCCATCCCTTTATGACCACCATGTACCCATCCTCTGATGGCTACTTCCAGCAGGATAATGCACCATGTCACAAAGCTCGAATCATTTCAAATTGGTTTCTTGAACATGACAATGAGTTCACTGTACTAAAATGGCCCCCACAGTCCCCCAGATCTCAACCCAATAGAGCATCTTTGGGATGTGGTGGAACGGGAGCTTCGTGCCCTGGATGTGCATCCCACAAATCTCCATCAACTGCAAGATGCTGTCCTATCAATATGGGCCAACATTTCTAAAGAATGCTTTCAGCACCTTGTTGAATCAATGCCACGTAGAATTAAGGCAGTTCTGAAGGCGAAAGGGGGTCAAACACAGTATTAGTATGGTGTTCCTAATAATCCTTTAGGTGAGTGTATCTACAGTCGTTATGTATTTGAGAGAAAGACACATATAGACACTATATCTGAGAGAGAGAGAGAGAAAGAGAGAGAGAGAGAGGTAATTTGTCTATTGGCCCTATACTGTATATCTGAGACAAAGACACCTTCAGACAGTATATCTGAGAGAGAGACAGGTAATGTCTATAGGCTTTACGCTGCATTCACATGGCGCGTCGGCGTTAACACTTCTCATTTACTTTGAATGGGTGACGTCATGTGTTGCCGAAGTGAAGTTATGAAACTTAATTTCGGGAGGAGTACGCCCATCTAATCTTCCAATTAATACCAAGGTATAAAAACCAGCAGCTTACCTCTTCCTGTAGTTATTTCTTGCAGCATCCCTCCTCCTCCCCTGCTTCTCCTTTTTGTAAATTTTTTCCTGTTATAGGGGGGTAACCGGAGCTTGGGTATAATATCCTCTCCAAGCCCCTCTATAGCAGACAGCAAGCCAAATCTTTTTACCACTTTTCACTAAGATTATATGGGCACACAAACTCGTGAACTGAATTGTGGCTTCACTCGTGTTGCAAGCGACAGAAGTTGAAGATTTCTCAACTTTTCAAGCGCCAACGCAGGCGTCACCCAATCAGATTTCCCTATGCAAATACCCTAGAGCAGACGCTAGCCAATTGCGTTCATGCAACCCTGGAGCAGATGCGAAAAGTAATGTGATTGGCTGTTGTCACTATGACGATCGCATCAGCACCAAACTTCAGCAACGCCCTCCATTAAGCGTTAACACCGACACCCTGTGTGAATGCAGCGTTATACTCTATATCTGAGAGAAAGACCCCTATACATTCCCTTTATCTGACAGAGACAGGTATTATATCTGTTATGTATTTGAGAGAAAGACACCTACAGACACTATATCTGAGAGAGAGAGAGACAGGTATTATATGTATATATACCTCCGGATACTATATCTGAAAGAGAGACATAAAGAGAGAAAGGTATTATACCTATGGATGCTACATCTGAGAGAGAAAGAGAGAGAGACAGGAGAGATGGGGCAAATGAGACAGGTACTGCATCTGCCACTGAGTGTTTTTTTCTGACCTGTTTCCTCCAGGGTGATGATCATGGTTCCTGGTCCAAAGGCGTTCCATGCCGG